>JAOVVB010045269.1:0-14940 GCA_028570985.1 Heterobranchus longifilis
ATTCATAGGCTAATTCTGACAAAATTTCACATAAATGTCTAACAGGATAAAATGATAAAGTGATGACATTTTATATCCAAAATGTCAGAGGTCAACTTCACTGTGACATCATAATGTTCTGCAAAAAATGATTTTCTGGCCATTATTCAAAGCCCTAACTCAGAGACGGAAGGGGAGACATTTGGTTGGATACTGAATTGGTGACACTAATCTCTGGTGCCCATCTTGAAACTGTGCTGATTGTTTTAGATCTTCTGTGCTGCCGGGTTGAACATGTGTGTGAAACATCCACGTTTCGCCAAAAAATGCACTTAATGCCTTTTATTAAATTCTTTCACTAAATATATTATATGAGTCTGGACAGACATGGATGCAAACTGCAATTTGACTAGTTGGCGGAGGCATACAACTGCAAGGCGGTCATTCTAGTTTCTTAATGTTTAATGGGTCTCATTGTGGAATATAATCCTTTTCAGGGATCCACAGACAGATCATGTCACTGCTCGGGTTGATGGAGTCCCAGGTTTCCAAGCTTGGTGCAGTGATTGGCCGACCAGAAATGATGTCTGTCTCTGACTGGCTGAAGCTGGAGAAGGCACTGAGCAGCTGGCAGAGTTTGGCTGAAAAAGCCTTTCAGAAGGTCTCCAGCATGCAGACAGAGAACGAAAAGGACAAAAACAAGCCTGATATATAGTAAGTTCAGTTAAAACTATGAATTTAGTTAAAGGGCAGATGCCTCATTTAAAGTTTAAAAAAAATACACACATCTTTTTAGGTGCTGAGTCGAAAAAAGATTCTAGAAAGAGTAGTACTCTTTTAAATGTGATAATAAAACAAGAAGAATACTGGGTATATAGTATTGCAATTATCTCTGAACTGTTTCCAGATGCTTCATTTATCAACTTCTTCTTCTTCTTCTTCTTCTTCTTCTTCTTCTTCTTCTTCTTCTTCTTCTTCTTCTTCTTCTTCTTGAATCCACTCAATGATAATAAAAACTAAAGTTTAAAAACTAGAATGCATAAAATCAAGTAAAATACAACATTTTTAATACGTTCATATGCATACTCACATATGCATATTTTAATATGCTACTCTTGATTCACAAACACTTGTAAGTCATTCGTGACCTATTATTATTATTATTATTATTATTATTATTATTATTATTATAAAGTCTTTCATCAACACAGCAACACATTATATATATTTGAGTAAAGGTTTTTGTATGACTTTGATTACACTCATATTCATTGCTTGTGATAAAATGGGATTGAAAGACAGTTTTAACGAGCAGATAGAACAAAGATACGACTAAGAGAGAAGTTAAGACTACATGCGTTTTAATTCTGAAATGTAAATATTCACGTTTCTGTTGTGTATGTTTTGTTCGTTACAGTACAGAGACAGAAAATGTGTTGGACAAAGTGCAGGAGTTCATAACCAGCCTGTCCAACTTCACTGAGGATGAGAACCAGAGACTCAGTAAGGAGGTCAGTACCAACCAGTTTTAGTCAACACACATTTTGAAAATGTGGCAAAAACAACAATGTCACTGAAGTGCATTTCCATCAAAGTGTTTTGTAACAAACGCACGAGCTTCATGAATGTGATGCTCAGATATTACACAGACAATACATCCCCTCCTATGATGTCTGATACGGGTGTCCAAAAAATACTAGATTTCCTACATTATTAGATATTTAATGAATGTGTTTGTTTGCTGTAATGTTACATTGAGTGTCAGTGTTTCCTCTCCCACCAGATCAGTTCTATTCACATGGCTCAGGCCCGCTGGATGTTGGATCTGTTGCTCCTCACGGTACCTGACCACAGTGAGAACCACAACCAACAACAGGAACACCAGTCCATTGCAAACATCTCACTACAGACACTGGGTGTGGACGCCAAGATGCTGGCTGAGAAACTGGACTGTTTTTCCATGTACATCAGCAGGTAACAAACGTTTTACACGTTTTTACATTTTGCAGTTGCTGCTAACCAGAGTAACTAACAAATAGTGCATAGTACAATAAGTAAACTTTGTTGTCTTACACAAGTACTGAACTGGATTTTACTACAGAGGGCAGTGATAACCTCTTTACACTATACACACTAATAACAACACACAGAAATGAAATGGCTTTGTAAAAGTATGTTTAGTAATTTTAAGATTGAAAGGATCAGCAGAGAGGGATTTTCTCCAGGATTTTACTCATCAGGAAATATTTGTTTTTTTGACTCCAGCTCTTGCAAACTGATTCTGGAAGAGCAGATTCTGCACAACCCACATGAAGTTGAGACTGAAAATGAGATGAATGAGTGCAGAAAGCTGCAGGTAAACAAAGTTCTGATGCAGGATTAAATAAATGATAAATAATTGATAGGAACATCAGAGCTGCATGTTTTTACACCAGTAATCATTGCTAGAAAATCAAACCTACATTCCATTTTAAGACCGAACGGCAGCTGTTTTACTCTCGTGTGTTGAAACATTAACAAACTCCAGAAGAGGGAGCCAAACTGCAGTTACAGACCAGGGTAAGACAAGCTAAGCAAACCATCAGCTGTGATGTGTGTGTGTGTGTGTGCGTTGTGTCCGTCCTCAGAGGGAGTGCACTGATTGGGTGGATACCTGTATGATCCTGCTGACAGGTGTGACAGGCGGTCCTGTGGAGCTGCCTGTCCGACAGGCTGACCCCGCCTCCAGCAGTGATGCCCCGGTCTCTCCAGCAGACAGCATGGAGTCTCTGGTGAGGAGTCAGTTACTGTTTTTTTTCGATTGCTAACATGCATTGGTCCAAACAGAAGTCACATTGTCAAAACTCTTCACACAGTCACATAAACAGA
Organism: Heterobranchus longifilis; assembly: GCA_028570985.1. Taxonomy (NCBI): domain Eukaryota; kingdom Metazoa; phylum Chordata; class Actinopteri; order Siluriformes; family Clariidae; genus Heterobranchus; species Heterobranchus longifilis. The sequence continues at coordinate 2,848 of JAOVVB010045269.1, forward strand.
AGTCTGTGTGGACCAAACTGTTTTCATTGCTTTCACACAAAATGCATTTCAATCACCACATTGTACGAAAATCCACAAACTCTATTTTCATTCACACTCCACCACCTGCAAAACACTTTATATCTGCAGCACAGTTTTCAGATGCTAACTCACTCAAAACAGAATGATGGCACATTTTGTGCATTTCTGCACTATCTATATTGAAATATAAATAAACTCTTTGCAGAATATTTACAAGAAAATAAAGTAGGCCTAAATAATAATCATTGTAAATGCAGCTGATTGTAATTTCAGCTAAAAAAAAAAAGTCTACCCAGCTGTTTTTGTCTCATTTCCAGACAGAAGGGGATGACTTCAGATTTTTATTTTTTATTTTTTTGGAATATTGCAGCCCTGGAATTTCAGGAATTTGTTTTTTGGTCTCAACTTTTTACTTTTCATGCGTAAATTACATAAATTACTATATGTAAAGATATAGACAAAACTAAAGGATAAAGATAAGATAAAGATAAGATAAAAGTCCATCATTTATTCATTGTGTGTTATGATGAGTGACAGTGTTTTATTTCTGAGTGAGAATTGTTGAAGTGTTTTGGTGGAGCGATCTTATTTTGAGACGTGTATGAAGTGTTTTGGTGGTTTGAGTGAGTTTTGGAGGTGAGATCAACTGTTTGGGTAAGATGCATGTTGGTGCAGACTGTATGAAGAGTTTTGAAAAAGTGGCTTCAGTATTGACTGATGCTTGTTAGCGATCAACCCAATACAACAAAATACAACCCACATGGATTTGTTATAATTAATTAGTGATTGAATTATGACTTTAAAACATATTTTCTGAACATGAGTGTGGCCATGTTTGATTACTATATTTCAACTTAGTTATCTCTTTGTTATTGAAGTGACGTGAAAGGTGGTGACTGACAATGACACTGATGCTACAGTGAAGTAGAGCTGACATCAATTTTATCAGGATCAAAAGTCAGTGTTGTTTTTGTGATTGTGTGTGTGTGTGTGTGGGTGTGTGTGATTGTGTGTGTTTACAGGAGAACAAAGAGGTTTCAGCAGAGCCTACAGCAGACAGTGAGGTCAAAGATCAGACAGAGGCAGAACCCAGAGAGGTGAGTCATGTTAACAGCTGTGGAGTACGAGAGATGAGGTCAGTGACACCCTGTAACCATTTCAACTATGCTTTAGAAAATTAAACAAAGTTGAAATGTGACTAGACAACTCTAAACTTGTCTGTCTTTTTTTACTGGACACACTGAAGATGTACAAATCTATCCAAAGATATTCTATGGAGTTACAGGTTGAAGGAAGAGAAAATGCATCATTGATAAAGCGCAGCAGGCTCTTCCAGTAGTTTTGTTTAACCAGAGGATCGCTTTCAAATATCTCCCCTCTGAAAGTTTCACCTAGCAAGACACTGAGGCTCAGAGCCATCAGGTTTCCATTGTGTGTTGCATCTGCACTTTTACTGACTCTTACAACAAATCTACGAACCCTTTATCAATGTCTTTAAGCTTCTTTTAAGTTCATTATTTGCTAAAATATGTTTTTGTTTTGTGAAGTCTGAACTGAAAGGGGTACCTTTTTGGTTGGTCCTGACTACAGTATAAATAAATATTATGTAGGTTGATTAATGACATTAACTTGTTTTTTTTTTCCTAACCAGTGCTGTTTGGTTTCCATTTATTGTCTAACATGCGTTCTGATGTGTTATAATGATAATGTGCAGTAGTACAACTGTCACCAAATGAATGTTAATGATGAGGATAATGATGAGGGCAGTGACGGTCTTCTTGTTTCTCCACAGTGCACTGCTGAAGGACATGATACACAACAAGAGGCTTGTCAGGTATTAATATAGTTACCACAAAGTGTACTTAGATTGTAGTCTGCACATTAGTGAGAGAAAAAAAAAAACATTTTAAAAAATCTGATCTGAAAAACAAAAATCCAGGGCTTGTCTGGAACAGTGGAATTAGACATCCATGGTTCATTGTGAAGGTTATAGAGCTTTGTGTGATAAAATACACAACATGAAAAACATGTATTTCTCTGCATTATATTCATTGTTCCCTCACGTCAGGAAATCTTTGGAGTATTTGGGGATTTGTGTTGAAGACAGAACCGTTTTAAGGAATTACATAAACTCTTGAGGAATACAGAGGATTTTACAAATGGGTCTTATCAATGGAACACATGTTCATTGTACAGTATGAACCAGAGTAACTTGCTAAAAATGAGCAGTGTTGTTGTTGTTGTCCTGCAGGGGGAGCTAACGGTCTATGAAAGCCCGGTGGTGAAGCAGATTAGCTATGATGGAAATATTACAGAAAGAAAACTGGGAGAGAGCAGTGTCTGCCTGAATGAGGTTAGAGAATTAAATCACACACTTTTTCAGTGTTAGTGGCATACCTTTCACAAACTGTATCTCTCTGACCATCCGTTTGTCTGCCTGTCTCTCTGTCTGTCCGTCCGTCTGTCTGTCTGTCTGTCTGTCTGTCAGACTGAGCTGGTTGTGTCTCCAACAACAGATGAAGCCCAGAAAGCTTTTAGTGATCTGACCACAGTGGGATTGCTGCAGCAGGAACTGTAGTAAGTTAACTTTCTTATTGTTGAGTGGAACATGTATATTTTTGCAATACTCTGATAATATACATCAATCATGTCACATTTTAGTGGGGAAATCTGCTTTTTTTCCTGTTATGTTCCCCCAAACTCTCAATGTTTTTTCACGACAGCTCCAAAAAAGGAAGACTGTGACGATATCAATGTACATCCAGTTTGTCCATGTGTTGTTTTAAACACTCGCTGGATATTTGCTCATTTGTGCTACCCAGGAAATGGATGTTTATGTATTGTTAAACCCATGTGCATCCCTTTAAAATCTTCCACTTGTTACCTTAGAGGGCAAAGATATATTATACAATTAAATTATATATGATTATTTTCCACTTTTACAGAGTTAAATCTTTTAACCAACTTCAGTCCAGATCATCGCTACCAAATATTAATTAATTTTCACAATTTTTACCCTTTAAATGCCAGGTTGGTTACATAATACCACTGTTGTTGAAAAACCCTGAAAAATATGAAAAAAACCCCCAAGTATTTTCTGTATACTGAACAACATTGAAATTGATGCATTTTTCCCCTATAATACAGCAGCAATAATCTGAGTGGAAACAAGGAAAATAGCATGTATTTACCCCGCAGGGCAAACATGAGAAAAAGGCTCAATCTGGAGGAAAATAGTAAAAACTACATATATACAGTATAGTCCTGATATATAATAGAATGCATGCAATGCAATGCAACCATTGTGGTTTTAATGAGTTTCAATGAGGACATTTTTGTTAGCTAGCATGAGCATCATTTAGCACCATGGCTGGCACTTTTACACCTTGCAGACTTGGAGTTTCTTTGGCTAAATCCCACCAGAAGAGCAACAAGGGAATAAATATATCTGAAATGGCGAGTGGACCTTTATTGACTTGTGGATGTGCAAAGGACATGCAGGTTAGAGTTCTCTCCGCGTGTGTGTCAGCGATTCAGAGCTGCGGCTCCAGAGTACCGAGCAGCGAGCCCTGAAGGCTGAGGAAACCCTGCAGGCAGCGTTGGAGAAGATTCAGGACCTGGAGAGACAACTGCAGGGTCGGTCCAGTCTGGAGCCCAAAAGTAGTGAAGGTATGAACTGAACAAAACAAAAGATTCTATAACCTTTTAAGATAAGATACAGCTTTATTAACCCCGAAGGAAATTGTTGTTCCAGAAGTTGCTCAGAAGTGACAGCAATATACATAAAGAATATAAAATATAAAAATATATACAAACATGTATAAAAAATAAAAACAACTGCAGTACAGTTATAGTGCCTAATAGAATAATAATAAAGATAAATTAGTAAATAAGTAAGCAAAAAAATAAATGTACCATTGTGCATGATATTGAATAAAAAGTGGCAGTGATATAATAAGTATTCCCAGTAATATTCCACATCATATTGAAAGTGACAGTACATGCTGTTTAAGTAATATTGTACATGATATTGATAATACTGTCAAACTGTCAAAATGTTTCAGCTGTCCTTCCTGCAGAAGGGGGAGGAGTTATACAGTTTGATGGTCACCAGTATAAAAGACCTAACTGAGTCAGTATTAAAGCGTAAAGGTGGTACATGTCTTTGTGTTACAGAGAAAAAGAAAACACCACCACCACCTTCCCCCCCACCAGTAACAACCCCAGCTCCTCCAAAAAAAAAACCCGCCGCTGAAGCCAAACCAACAAGCAGCATCAAAAAGACCAAGAAACGGTGATCTGACGTACGGACATATGTATGTATGGGACTGTCCAGTTAATGCTGGGTTAACTATTTTTAAAATCACTTTCTGTGTTCTAACAAGACTCATTAGTGTAGCACACAGGAATAAAAAACAAGAAGCATCATTCACCAGCGCTACCATCCAAATATAAGATATTTCCACTGTTGGTTGTCCAGTACTCAGACTGCTTGGCTGTTGTGCGAGAATTAATTTAGTGATGTTACTATTTATATAATGGCTTGCTGTGGTTTTGGTCTTTGACTCCAAGTAAAGGCAAATTAGTTTTTGTTTCCTTCCAAAAAAAAAATAAAGTTTCTGCAGACATTATAATTGAAAAAGTTAAACTTCTCTGGATCTTTATTATCAAGACATGGAAATTGTCAATAGTTTACCAACAGTAGAGGCTTCAGTGGTAAAGCTCACCAGCCATGTAAACCACTCAAATTCCAAAGCAACATTGAAAACATTGATTTAAATTATTGTACTTAAATAAATAATCATTTGGCTTGAAGGTTACTTTCTTTAACACAATAAAAATCTCCTGAAGCTCTACCATAAGATGAGTATTACTGGCTCACACTCACTTCCGTTAAGTGTTCAATAATAATTCAGGGCTGTAATGAATATCATTTTTTTTATACATTCAAAGCTTCTATTTTTTGAATGAAGCTTTGATTTAAAAAAAGAAAGATATTTTATGTCATGACTGAAGTGAAAATGTTTTGTTTTTTTGAAAGGCTAAATGCCAACAAATATAATATATTGATAAAAACATGTTGTGAACTTATTGGAAATGTTTGGATCACATGAGTCAGAAACAATCCTACCACTGGAATCTAATTCTACAAACACTATAATAGCAATAATATTAGTGCTGCCTAATCTTTATCTGCAACTGTGCAGAAATACCGGGTTTAAACAGAATAAATAGACACAGAGATTATTTTTTTTAAAAGCTGTGCAGCATTTGAATGTTGTCAATGTTATGAATGAAGCTTCAAAATATTTTGTACAGCCCTATAATTATTAATTAGAACATTTCAACAATAATAAGCTTTCATGTTGTAACAATCTGTCACATCATTGACGAGTCTCTATCTGCCTCCCCCTCTGTCGCCCCTCCCTCTTCTTCCACGGCAGGGGGAGGCGGGGGTGGGAGGGATGAGAGGTCAGGGGTCACGCTGAGGAGGTCAGGTGGGAGGGGAAGGACCAGGGCAGGATGGAGGAGACGGAGGGAAGCCCTGAACCCCTCCCAGGCATCTCTCTCCCCTTCTGCTGCTTTTACCTGGAGGAGAGATTAGGACTGTTGTTGGAAAAATGCTTGCTTTACAAATACTGCTGAGAATGCAGAAAATGATCTCACTGGCAGAGGTAAACTTCAGTTAACAAGGCTATGCTCTGGGCTGGAAAAACAGCAAAATGGTTTGAAACAGAAACCATGGTGCATTGAGCAGAGTGGTGCAAGGCATTGGAACAGAGATAAGCCACTGGCTTTCTTTGCTGTCGGCTACTGTCATTAGTGCTGGGTATCATTAAAGATCTCCTCCTGACACATTTTAAAGTGTGTAAAAATACTCTGCTATGATTAATATTTTGTTTAACATTGTTTTCCCACAAAAAAGTAAATAGAAAACTCTGAAAAGGGGCTGGAAGCACATCTACTCTTTTGCCTCATTAGGAAATTCTGAATCTGGCTTCAAGCCCCGCCCACCACCGCTGCCGTAGTTACGCTAGTCACTTGTGGCTGGGGTATTCCATAGAACGTCCCAGCGACAAGTGACTTGATTGGTTCCTTGGTACATATGATGTCATAAAACCTGTCTGTCTAAATCCAGATTTTTGAGACTGTTGTTGGCACACTGCAGATTGAAGGCAGATATTCTCAGCCATGTTGTTGATGCTCATTTCACTCATGATATGTCTTGTAACAACTAAAAAAAACATATAGACATGTTAACATGGTTAAAAACTTTTATTTTTTCACGAGAGGGGCTCTTTAAAACATCTTCGATATTGATATCGGTACCGATACTGATGAGATTCACTCCTTAGGTATTGAAATTTGGTATTGAGTGAGGAGGCATTTTTCGATGGTATTGAAGCAATTCGGTCGGTGCCATAAAAGTATCAAATTTCGGTACCCAGCCCTAACTGTCATTAGGATTTGCCAAAGTTAGACATGTTCTAATCGTAGTCGTTTAGTCAAATACCGTATATGACCAAAGAAAATGTAAATCTATGAACCATAAACACTTAAAATATAACAACAAACATTCAAATATAACACAATAAACATGAGATGATAAAGAGCTGGTATAGTTACTCACTCTGACCTGGTGTTGTCTCTTGGCCTCGGCTTCAGCAGCCAGACTCTGCTGTAACTCCACAGGAAGACTGAGCTCGTCTCTGACAGAAAATCAAACACACGCCTGGTCAGCAGTAAATCTCTACATTCCTCTTTGCTGTTTACCTGGAAAAATCAAAGCTTTCAGAGGACAAGTACTTTGCACACAGAAAGTGATGCATTTTCAGAAGCACTGCTACCCTTACCTTGCATTTCGGGCTGACAGGTTTCTTCAGAAATCATCTTGATTCTCTTCTCTCTTCTATTGTAAATTGTACACAAGTGTGCTTTTAAAAAGTATACCAAATTGCAAATACTTATAGTGGTGATTTAGTGTACTTATGGAAAGTATAGTTATTTTCAAGTCCTTTGTAATCCACTATTAGTATGCTTTATTAGAGTGTATTTAACTTCATTAGAAGAGTATTTAAGTATACTTACAAAAAGTGCACTTTAATGTAAGTTCATTTTAAGCAGTATTTCAGTGTACTTAATAAGCAAGTATACTAAATTGCAAATACATATTGTGGTAATTTAGTGTACTTATGAAAAATGTACTTATTTTCAATCATAAATAGCCACCCAGTGTAGAAGGGACATCAAGATTGGACTCTACACCCACAGTAACAAAAGGGAGACCAGAATGCATTGCTGCCACAGGATGTAATGTGCTTTATGATTTTTAGTCTTGACTTCCAATGAGACGCACTGACTGAGACTGATGCAACCCAGCAAGGTTAATCACAATCTGTTTTTCAGGTTTTTTTATCTTCAGTCTTACATGTCTGCTCTCTCCACCCTGATGCCCCAGCGGCAAGCGACAGAGTCAACAGCCGCTTGTATCTGCTGTCCGATCCTCCTCCTGTGCAGCAGGATGTGGCTGAATGTGTGCTGGGAGAGAATGTCTCGGACCGCTGCCTGGACCAGAGTCTGCAGCACTGTGGTCAGACTGGACAGAGCCGCGCTGCACAGAGCCACATTCTCTATCTGGTAATAACACACTGCACTCAGCTCCGGCCTCACCAAGTCCTTCGTCACCACCTGGGGACAGACGTGTGAGTAATCAGCAGTCTAGTGCAATTTAAATCCTCGTCACTGTCTGGTTAATTAGTCCGGGGGGGCACTTCATTTACTCACCATCCTAAAAGATTGAGAAACACAGGGGCAGAGCGACGGTGTGGCTTCTGGGGCTCCAGCCCCGAATGTTTTTTCTCAAAAGCTCTGAATCTTTTAGGTTTTTAAAATACCTTCAACTTTGTGTGATCTCCCCTCAGTCTTTCTGACTGGACCCAATGGAGCAAAAGTTCTATTACTGGGGAAATATCGCCACCTATTGGTTCACCATTGTCATGGATGCTGCTACGACTACTACTACTACTACTACTACTAATACTACTACTACTACTATGATTATTCGAATATAATTGAATAAATGTTCTTCTGTTGACCACATTTACTTGGCATTGTTGGGCATCTTTGATTTGCAATTAGAGCAACCCAGATTATTATGGGATGGATTCAGATGTAGCAGATTTGTCAGCTAAACATTAATTCTGTGAACTCGAGTCTAGCATAGTATAACAAAAACAGGTTTCAAGATTAGTAATGCTGTTTTATGTCAAATCCCTACCCTATCTATGTCATTTAAAAATAGTAACATCAGGCAACGTTTGCCTCTTTTTAGGAGGCAGGAGTGAACATTATTTGTTGTGTTGTGGTTTTAGAATGATGAAGACAGTTGGAGAACATGCAGACTCAAAATAGAATGTAGCCTCTACAGGATTCTTTTTTTCATCGCAACTAACATGTTTTCCCAAATGATTTACAGATATATATATTTTTACAGATTTTTCTTTTGTACTATCTCAAATGGCTTGAAAAAAATAGTGCATCAAGCTGCTGTAAATGGGGGGAAAGAAATCTCCCCAAGGGAGCATGCCCACGGACCCCCCCCTGGATTGAGCTGAGCCCTGAATGTTTACAACATCTAATCGTTTCCTTGTGATTATCTTGTTTTCAAAGAATCCAAAATCGGAATTGAAAATAAAATGTGATTAATCGCCCAGCTTGACTTTATGGACTATGAAAGATTTCAGGCATCACTCATTTTTACATTTTGAGCTAAATGTGAATGTGTCAGTTGTGTTTGTGTTTATTGTTCTGTTACCGTGTGAGGAGGAACCTTCAGCATATTCAGTCGGATGTCGACCTTGTGACACACATCGAGGAGAGGGAGGTAGAAAAGGAGGCCTGGAGAGAGAAGGGAGAAGGGTTTGATCCAACGATAGATTTATTACATTAATTGTTTTGTTTTTAAAAAATAATTTTCAGATGACGTTTGTATGATAGAAAACATGCAGATGACTAAAACATTTCAACTAATTGTGGGGTGTCCAAATTTGATATGTTTCAGCTGTATGACACACATCCTCAGAAATGTCAAGTCAACTGTTTTGCTTTTTTTTTTAATACAGTAATTGGTGACAACCTGGTCCTCTGGGTCTTCCACGCAGTAGGTGACCCAGTCTGAAGATCACAGCTCTCTCATGCTCCCTCACTACCTGTCAATCAAAATGACAGACATCTGTCATTTTGATTGCTGCAGTGTCCAATTGACGTACAACACACGTAGGCCAGCTTTTATACAATACTTTGGTATAATAACATACTGTGTAGTCAGAAAGTATTAGGACACTGACATTGTCGTGTTGGCTGTAAACTCTATTACTTTGGATTAGAAATGAAACAATGGCTATGAGGTAAAAATGCTAACTCTCTAAAGTAGCCCATTTTCATGCTAAAAATCTATTCAATATTCACTCATTCACCCATTAAGAGACGTCTCAGATTAAACTTGAGTGGTAAAGTTCTTCACCCTTTAAAGGTCCCATACTATGCTCATTTTCATACTTGTATTAGAACATGTTTACATGCTTTAGTGTAAAAAAACAGCATTATTTTTCTCATACTGTCTGTCTGGATATAGCTGTATTCACCCTCTGTCTGAAACACTCCATTTTAGCGCCTGTCTCTTTAAGCCCCCCTCCCAGTTTTCTCTGATTGGTCAGTGTTTCCGCGTCTTCCTCATCTCTTGGGAATGACTGTAACGGCACTGTAGCAGCACTTTCTATGTATATAGTATAGTTGTGACATCACAAACTCGTTCAAAGACACAGCTCCTGAATACAGGCTGTGTGCATTTCTTCATTTAGCATTTTGATACTTTCACTGTATTTATATAGCACCTAGACCTGCTTTATAATAAAAAAAGACAATATGGGACCTTTAACTTCTCCTTCACAAACTGCATGTGTCTAATCCCACTTGTTTTTTAAGTAGACTACTGTGCAGTGTTGGTCTGTGGTGTAGTTTGTACCTTGACACAGAACCAGATGGAAAGAGGGAGGAGGAGGAGAACCAGAGCCAAGACGAAGACCATCAGCAGCCACTCACACACTCCCAGGCTCTTGTGCTTCAGACCTTGCAGAGAAATCCAACCATGATACTCAGAGTAAGTTTGCAATTGTCCTAAGAGTTCCCAATAGTATTTTTCATTATGGCATTATGTTTTCAGGTTGTCCGTCCATCCATCCGTCCCATTGTTGTGAACGCGATATCTCAGGAATGCCTTGAGGGATTTTCTTCAAATTTGACACAAACATCCACTTGGACTCAAGGATGAACTGCTTAGATTTTAGTGGTCAAAGGTCAAGGTCACTGTGACCTCACATATCACATTTTTGGCCATAACTCAAGAATGACACTTATTATGACAAAGTTTCACACAAATGTCTAATAGGATATAATGATGAAGTGACATTTTATACCCAAAAGGTCAACTTCCCTGTGACATCATAATGCTCTGCAAAAACACTTTTCTGGCCATTATTCAACAGAAGGAACAGAAGGGGAGAAATTTGGTCGGATACTGAATTGGTGACACTAATCCTGTGGTGATTGTTTAAATCTTCTGTGCTGCCGGGTTGAAGATGTGTGTGAAACATCCACATTTCTCCAAAGAAATACACTTTATACATTTTATTAAATTCCTTCAAAGTCTTCACTCATTATGAGTCTGGACATACATGGATATAAGCTGACTGCGGCATACAACCATAAGACTGTAATTCTAGTTTATATGATTTGTCAATACCAAGAAAAATGCTGTGATTGCAAAGTTGAATTTAGCAAATTGAATTGATTTGTATTCTTGAATTTACATTGCTATTTATTTTATTATCTGTAATTATTTCCCAGAACGTATGCTTCAAGAAATTCAACATAAAGAAAATTTCAGGTCACAAGATGACGTATTTCTTCATCCTGAGAACAACGGACTTGGTCAAACTAAACAATCCATACTGTAATAGAAATAAAACCAGTTAAGCTTTCCCCCGCTGCATATTCAATGTACCAGGTTTTTTCTTCAGGCTTCGACTTACCGTCCTCCTGCTCCGCTGCTTCCAGGAGCCCCAGGTTCTCCTCCTTGACTTCATCCTCTCTCACGCTGTCTATGTCCACCACAGTGGATCTCACCTTGACTTCTGTCTCCTGCTCCACCTTCACCTCATTTGTCTCTTGTTTCTCCTTCTGCAGCCTCTCCTTCCTCGCTGCTGATACCTCGGGGACCCGGCCTGCCTTCGCTGGCCTTTGTCTGTGGCTTCTGGGAGGCACTGAGGCTCCGCTTTCCCACTCCTTCCTGGGCGTCATTCTGGATCTCGGCGGGAGACCGGGGTGGACATCGGAGGACTTCTTCATACTGGCTGCTGGAGGCTCTGCAGTGAAGAGCATAGGAGTGATGGCTGTTGGGATGTTTCTGCTCGATGGGTTAGTGGATGGTTTTCTTTTTTGGCAAAAGCAGAGAGGAATGATGGATTTTGTGACTTTTACTGTGAGTTGCTTCCTCTGCCTGGAGGTCTGTAACTGGAGTCAGTGGTGCTGCCATCTGCTGTGGTAATCAAGACAGAATACATGGATGGTAAATTAGGTTTGACTGTTTCAGTGTGGGAGTAGGACAGCAGTGGGAGTGCCACTTGCCATCTTTATTATTATTTCAGGTCAGTGACCTTTTGTGAGCTGCAACCAAAGCAGAAAACAAAAATAAAGTGTTAAGATAATGTGAAAAACATCAAGAGACAATGAGAAGTTCTCATGTACTAATGAAATATTTTTTGGATTTTATGTTTCCTCTATTAGCAGTATTATTTACTTATTCTTATCCACAAGCCATAACAAGGGTAAACAAAATTGCTGTAGTATTGCAAAAGAGATTTTAATCTCAATGTAACTTCCTAGTTAAAAAAAATAAAAAAATAAAAATATATATATATATATAAAAAATAAAAATAAATAAAATATATATATATATATGTATAATAATAATAATAATAATAATAATTATTATTATTATTATTATTATTTTTT
>JAOVVB010045278.1:0-14940 GCA_028570985.1 Heterobranchus longifilis
ATACATTTGACACATATTCATAGAGCCAACTGTTCAGTCAGATTTGGAGCTGAGTGAACAACAGATCAGAACTAATGACTGTAACAGCTCAGTGAAACATCATGACTTCAACAGCTTATTTTTTTTTTACAAACCAACTGCTGCTATAATATTGGCTTACTCTGTTTAATGTGGTGAAGTAGTTTGGGTTAATGCAGTGAAGCAAACCTAGTATGACTCAAAAGATAAAATATTTAGATTTTGCTTGATGATTAAATATTAACAATAACATTTTACAAGATGTAAAAGTCAAACTTGTCACTTATGTCATGTGAACTTTCAAGGTCCATTTCATGAAAAGTTAGCTAATAGCTAATAGTTAGCTTGATTATTTGAGCAATTAACACATTCTTTTTTTTTTTGCTTCATTTTTTCAAATCTGTTTTTCTGTGTGGGCCTGTGTCATTATTATAGGCCTAATCTCGCGTAGCCAGACTTATCTCCACAGCGCTGCCGGGGTTAAAGTCTGGATTGAATGCACTTTCACTCCTGGATAGTGAAGAAAAAAACTCCCCGGCTTGTTTAATCACAATCGTACATCTGCAATATAGAAGTGCCAGAAGGGAACCTGTTTCGGTGGAACACCTCCACGAAAATGATGTAAATATATTCTTTGTAGAGTTTTTACAATCATTCACTAAAAGAACAGAGCAGGCCTGCCTTATTTACACAAGGAAAATCTTCAAAACTTGTCATTTTCAGCATGTAGGTTGATAGCTGGGAGGCTGTTTGTTTGTTTCATGTAGCGAAGGGACTTTTGGGAACGGGAACAGGACACAGACTTCCTGTGCGGACAGGAAGTAAGGCTTTATCCCGGCACTGTTTGGTAAGGTATGGTGCAGTGTGGTGAAACACCACAAATCAGAATTACCACTGAATGGAGAAGCATTTTCTGCTATTCAGAAATGTTAAAAAAGTTTGTCAGAAGTATCAAATAATACATTAATATTCACACATCTTCACAAATGTTACACTTGATGCTGTAGCCCATAATATGTTCTCTGTAGTTTTTATGTGCAAATTGTTATATGTTGCAGTTTTTAAAAAAAATATGATGAAACTCACTCACTACAACACCAATAGGAGAGATACAATACTTTTCCCTCCATGAACTCACTACCAGTTTTGATGAAATGTCGATGACCATGTCCCCTGAAAAAGTGGGTGTGCTTACCCTTTATGTCACTGGTGTACGCTGAACAGAATACTGCAAAGTGTTTAGAAAAGTAAAGAGTACAAATGATTTGGGTTAGATTAACCTTTAAACATTATTTTTGTGTGATGAGGAGAAATATTTGGAATATTAAGGTGAAAACAAATCTGCCACCCTTACTGTTCATACCTTCTGTCTGTCAGTGTCTCTGCTCGGCGGGGGCGTCCTCTCCACACCGTTGGGTCCTAATGCCGCCTTGTCTTTGTCCGGTCTCTTAGCCTCAGGAGGAGCTTTCTTTGGTTGAATTTCACCTGCGGACAATCGCTTTGACTCTGTTCTCTCATTGGCTGATTCTCCTGGAGTCGCTCCTCCGTCGGCCAGTTTCTCTCCTGATTGGTTTAGCACCCTCTTTCTCTTAGGGGCTTGGACCTCCTTGTTTTTTTCTTCTGTCTCTGTCGTATCTTTACCTTGTTTAAAATGGTCAGCCGTTCTTTTAGCTTCCTCGCCACCTCTCCTCTCTACCACACTCAGTTTCCTCCCCTTTTCATCCATTGCTCTCCCGTTTTCTTCATTTGCGGTTGCCTTTTCCTCCCCCGTTTTGGCGCCTAATGTAGCAGCACAAGCGTTAGAACGTATGTACGCAGGACTGGGGATGATGGTCGCAGCATTGGGAGCATTTGTGACTGCGAAGCTAACGTGATCCTCTGTCGTCCTGCGAGAAGCCGCTCGGTCAAAAACGGGATCGTGGAAAGTGGAGTCGCTGCATTCGTAATACTCCTCCGAGGTGGTGGAGAGAGCGGAGCCCGCTCTCGGCGTGACGTACCCGTCGGGCGTGGGCGTCCGAAAGTCCGGCGTGTACGACCGCGGATCCGGCGTGTGCGTTTGTGAGTCTGGGCTGGGCGTGCCTGGAAGAAATCCGTCTGGAGTCGGAGTGCGTGCGAGAGCTGCGAGTAACCGCGATTCTTTCTCCGGCGTCGGCGAACGCAAGTCTGGCACGTGTATGTCGGAGAGATGTAAGCGCAGGGGTCTTTCCGGTGTGTGTGTGCTTCCCCGTGCTTTAGGAATTTGTTCTTGAATGGTGCCGTGTGTGTTATGTTTTGCGGTATTTGGCGTGCCGTCTGTGCGGTGCGCTGGTTCGAAACTCGGATTACCTCGCTGACCTTGTGCGTCCGCGGGACGTGTGTGTGCGTTATCGCCAGCGCTGTCTTTGGATGTGTGTGTGGCAGAAACGGGAGTGTGTGTTGGAGCTTTTAAAGAGTCCGCAGTCTCTAATACATCGATATCTCGTGGAGTCAACTCACTATGTGATGTTCTCTGAGGTGCACCTGCTCCTGCAAGGAATGCTTTGTGTTCTGTCACATTCTCACTTTTTTCCGGGGCCTTGGTGTCTGTCTGTACTGTGGCTACACAGTCTGTCTGTGTTGTTAATCTGCAGTCCATTGACTTAGTCATAATCTTGGGCCCAACATCTTTAGGAATTTTTTCTTGACTATTCACACTCTCTGCCTTTGGCGCATCAGCAGTCAAAACATCAGACCGGGCTTTGTTTCCAGCCTCTGCTTCCTCATTCTTTGCCTCTTGGGAAGTCCCGCTCTGTTTTTGCTGCGGAGCTGCTCCGATATTTAACGTGTTGTTTGCATTTTTCTGTGCTCCTGTCTTACTTCCACTGTTGCTCTGCAGTTCTGGGACAGTCTCTGGCGCTTTTTCCGGCGACGTCTGCGCCGCGGTCGCTACATCGGGCTCACTGCGGACCGCTGCGCTGGTCTCAGGCCTCCTGATAGCACTGAACTCCGGCAGCTTCTGGCTATCGCTGGCGCCGGCGCTGCTTTTGATAACCAGCTGGACAGTACGAGGTTTAGGGACGGGAGGGGTTGAGGTCAAAGATGGCGACGCTGAGGAAGAAGGAAGGGGAGGATCGGGAGTTGTGGAAGAAGAGGGAAGAGGAGGAGTGGAGGAAGGAGAGCTGACGGACGACAACGGAGGAGGGACGCTGGTAGTCGTGGAGACGGGATTGTTTTCAGAAAGGGCGGCGGAGGCGACAGGCTGAGAGCGCGGGGCAGAAGTAGAAGAGGAGGGCATGGGGGAGTTTTGTGGCTGCGTGTGAACTGCCTGTGTGTGTGAATCTGTGTGCGGCGCCGCCGTCTTCGTTTGTGCGTGTGGTTCTGTGTTACACAAGTGTGAGGCTTGCGTAGCGCTCGACTCCGGGGTGTTCGTCTTGTGCATGCCGGCACGCTGTGTGTTTAAATGTGTTCCTGCTTCTTTTTTAGTGTTTGATCCGGGGAGGGCGGTGCTGGCTGTTTGTGCGGCGTGTGTAGTCTTCCCGGTGTTCGGAGCGGATGCTTTGCTGCTGGATTGGTGAGGTGTGTGTGCGTTGAGCTGAGGTGTGCCGTTGTGGCCTGCGTCTTGGTTGGTCGGTGCGTTTGAATGCCGTTTATTCTCAGCGTTAAGAGTCTTGACGGTGTCGGATTCACACTTTGGTCCGGATGCAGGTGATTTCTGTGTCTCTGCTTTGGTTTTGATGTCACCCGGCCCTGCGTTGAGTTGCGTTGGCTTCGCTCTGCCTGCCACCGCCTCTTCCGTCTTGGTTTCATTTTGTGCTGTTGGGAGTTTTTTCACCTCCTCGTGTTTCGCAGTAAACTGTCTGGGCTTGGCGACCTCAGGCAAGGTTTCCTTCGGCATGCTGAATGGACTGCTAAACCGGATGGCTTGGCTGGTTTCAAACATCTCAGATCTCTGCAGATGCACCTGATTCGGTTTTCTGGCATCACGGACGTTAATGAACCCGATTACATCACTAGGGGGGTCAGGTTCTGGCCAGGTGGGCAGGTATGGAATCATACATGCTTTTTCTAGATTAAGAAGTCCAGGGTGGAGGGGAGGAGCCTCCTGCGTTGATTCTTTACTCTCCCCCTTCCCCCTCCCCCTCCTCTGCTTCTTGGTTTCTGGGTCCTTCTCTGGATTTTGCGTCTCTTTGGCGTCAGCAGAAGGGGTGGGGCTGGGGTTGCCTAAAGTAACCAGGGCATATTTGGGGCTGTACAGTTTCCTAGCAATCTCAGCAGAAGGAGGGGCCACTGTGGGCGGCAGTGGGAGGGGCTCCAGTTCAGGCTCAGGCTCCGTGGCGACCTTCCGGAGGTCGACCGAGCCGGAGGTGGCGTAGAGGACGCGAAACAGCCTGTCGAAGGCTTCCACTGCCTGGCCTGTAACCACGGTGATGAGATTTTTGTCCAGCCGCGATGACGTCCAAGTGAAACTGCAGAACATCAAATGCAAAGTTAGACTACTTTTAAGTACACAAAGGCATTACAAAAACAAACACATTTTTATTGAAAAGCAAACAGCAATAACTGAACCAGGCAGACAACTATGCATGTATGTGGATGGTAACAGCCTCCAATTAACCTCAAGTTCAGAGCCAAAAGTAAATATGCATCATTGTCCAGTTACTTAGGAACCGCACTGTAGATGCATTTATTTCTCTTGTGCATTGAATACAGTTACAACCTGTTGGTCTAGTGTGTAGAGGATGCTACTGAACGTTAACAGACACAGTGCATTCTTTATTCACATTTCTCCATGACACGCTCAGAAACAAAGACAGGTGGAGCACACCGAATCTTTTTCTTTTCCAGTCTCTCCCTCTTTATCTATTCTCACGCATGCATGCACGCACACACACACACACACACACACACACACACACAAAGTGCACTGACCTGTATGACCCAGACACAGCTTTGTCTCCATCAATGAACATGAATCTGTGTCCCATTCGCCCTCTGACCTTGGTGCAGGACCGAGTGTGGAACTCTGCTCCATCTGCACAGCGTACACGAAGGTTCTGTAACACACACACACACACACACACACACACACAATTTATATAATATAGATGTTATACTTTCTTCCGATTCAGAGCTAACTTCAGAATCACAATCATTTATTAATGACCACACGACAAAGGTCGGTGGAATTTGTTTTCGGGACAGTATGAATGTATAAGCTCAATTCAACAATGTCATAAATAAGCATAAACAACAACGTTGCATAAATGGCACAGCAGACAAATACACAAGACAGAAAACATAGACGGTATTTACAGATTGATGCCGTTTTTAAAGTGCAGGTACAACAGGGTTAGTGCAGAGAGTTCAGAATTCTTATGGCACTGGGGAAAAAACTTCTTATTTTGGGGGATTTTTTTGCCTTTATGAGACATTCAAATATTGACAGGAAAGGGGGGAGAGAGGGAGGGAGAGACAGGCAGCAAAAGGCCCGCAGGTCGGACTCAAACCCGGGCCGCTGCACGGACTCAGCCTACATGGGGCGCACGCTCTGCTGGGTGATGTGAGGTTGCAAAACAATGACAGCGAATACTTCATATTGTACTTTCATGTCGTCATTCTCTATTTTAAGTTACAGAAGAGAGGAAAATTAACCGCAAATTACAATCACAACAAATATTGATAGCATACAAAGAACTAAAGTTAATTTAGTTATGATTTTATTTTATGTCTTCCTTTTTGAATATTTATTGACTGATTGAGTATATTACATTACATGAACAAGGGCAGGCATTCTCCACCAGCACCATCCTCTAACTACTGTAATATGATTAAAGCATTAAAGCATGCTCACAATAACATCAATAAAGCACATTATGCAGATACCAATTAGGACAGACATGTGTTTTAATATACACATCAAACCTATACAGTGAAACAAATTGTAGTCTTTATGTGTAACTGCTTGTTAGACATACAATACTTTTTTTTAATAAATCCCCTCCAGCCATACATATTAGACAGTAGGAGCAGTAATCTACCACATGCAGCCCTTAATTTAAGCAAATAGCTCCACAAACTGCAATTACACATACCACATCCAACGTAAGTACTGTGATTAAATATTACACAACCAATATCATGTTAATTACCATGGATTCTGATTGAATCTCAGACTTGCCTTTACATGATTTGAGTGCTGCATTTGACCACAATATTCTCGTTGATTATCTTGACCAACTTTGTTGGTCTTTGTTGGAACTTGTCTGTTTCATTTATCTCTGTCTGAAAGACACAGCATGTTCTGTAAAAAATACTGTTATCAGGCTTCCCTCAGATTAAAATCTGGTGTCCTGCAGGACTCACTTCTCTAGAATTTAAGATGTTTCCTGCACTTGAATGCTAATAAAACTGTAGTTGTTTGGTCCAGCCAGACAAGGTTGCTTTTTAAAAATGTTTCCATAAACCTTGATGGCAACACAATCTCATAGTCGTACAGTTGATAATTTAGTGTGTATGATTTTTTTTTGTCACATTGTGCACAGCCACTCTGACAGGCCTGCAGGTGTGACTGAGCTGTAAAGCAATATATTAAGTGTTAATTTAACGGGCATGATAATAAGTGGGTGGTATACAGTATATGGCGCTGTAGTCATAAAAGCCTGTAATGTTTCAGATAAGAGATTACACATGAAAGGTACCTCAGGTTAAACATTTATCAAGTCTTTCTCAGTTCTCTGACTCTGACTTCTTATGTGTTTCCTCTCTTCTTTTCTTTCACCAGGAATTCATGAAAATATAAAAAGTGCATCTTAATTTTGGCATGAAAATATGCAGCCCTTTTTTTCATGGAATTTGGAGGACATCTGCAGCCCCTGGTATCCCATAGTCCATTGTCCACAGTTTTTTATTGGAGTGTTAAGGTGGTCCTTCAAAACTCAGAAAAGGTCAGCAAATATCATGTGATGCAAGTGTTTACATTGGTTATCAGTCAATGGTACATATGGCAGCCCTGCATGGTGTATATAACAGGCCTTACATATATGAGGTTCATTTTGTCCACAGCCCCTCCAACAAAAACTGCAACCTAAAATCACTATCATTCAAAAAATATGGCAAAGAGCTACAATGTCAAATGCAAAGAAATAGGATTTACATCTAAAGTCAGAGCTTCAGTGTCCAACTCTTTGTAAGCTGATTGAAGTCCATTTCTTGGTGATATACTCGAACATTTTGACTTAACACAACATTACTTTGGTTGTTGTGAGAGTCTTGTCCTCTGAAAGACACAACATCATGAGTCACGTCTGAGGGGCCAGGTCCTGATCTGGGATGCAGCCAAACAAATTATATAAGCAGTAGTCTTGAAGCAGCAGATTAGTCACGGTGTGGCTCGTCTGCTTTGGTCCCACCCTTAACTTTCTCTTTCCCTCAGTACATTCCTTTGGCCTACTGATTCAATAAAATCAGCAAATTGCATTTCTCTCAGTATGTATTCATCACCTCTAAACTGTAGACATGGACTGAGAAAAATATAATGTCTGCAAAGGAGCAATTTGTTGTAGATGATGAGTGAATAGGGCTGGGTTTCAAAAAATGATGATACCAGTACCAGTACCAGTACCTGTAAGGCCAAATTATACTTTCTGCATCCGCGTGTACGCATGTGACGTAAATATTGTCCCGTGTGCATAGCAGGCTCTATTGTTTCTGTATGCAGAGAGCTCTGTATGAACTCATAGAACTGGGGTTACATCCAGTAACTACTCTGCATGCGCTGCTAGTTGGTTTGCCAAGAAGAAGAAGAAGAAGAAGAAAATAGAGTGTGGAGTGTGGATCGACGCTGACCCTGATAAGTATGAATAGAACCGTGTGCATGTTTGCGTGACCAATGCGTGGACGACCAATCCGGCTGGTATGTCGGGGGCTTTAAAGTGACACCGATACCAATAGAGTACTTAATTCGATACTTTCGAACGTTGTGGTGGCATCTCAGTAAGCTGAACAGCGAATTCCATGAAATACGTCATGCTCGACTTCACCACACCACAGACTGTACGGCTTGTAGCTGCTGTGGTAGCGGGTCAATCACATGTTGCATTAAATAGAAGAACGCTTGCAGTGTTTGACTGCAAGTAAAACCATACAAAATGTCTTTTGTTTCTAGATCTGGGTACAAAAACCATACTGAGCCCAGGTGCTTAAACTCTCCTAGAAAAAAGTTTATGTGAAAATACACGTTTCAGCTATGAAATCATCAGCGTAATGAAGACAGCAGACAGGTTGCTTTATAAACACACAGGTGAGGTTCATATTCCAGTCAGAAATAAGAAAAACTTACTTCATTAGTCTTCATTACGCTGATGATGTCTCATAGTTCGTTTTGGTTTCTTTTTCCCACAATAAAGAAAAGACTACTACCACTTTTCTATGAGTGCTGGTGTTTTTGTTCATGTGATCGTCACCAGTACTGGACACCCGATACATCATCCAAGACTTTGGAGCTGTGCGTGTGCTGCCACTTTTCAACATGTGAAAATACAACCACCAAACAAGCTTTCATTGCAAAGTGTACAGAGGTCTACAGAAAACAACAACCCAACTAACTGAGACACTGTGGATTTGCTAATTTTACAAAAATACTCTCAGTCCATATCTGACAGGGTCAAAGGTCACTGTTATGGAGTTGTCCCAAAAAAAAAACCCCTCAGATGACTGACGTTACTTTACTTACTGAGCAAGAAGAATCTGGCATCTCTTTGCTATCCACTCCTCCACCGACTCCCTCTTGTCACTTACAGCGTACGGTAAAAACTCAAGCTGTTCACAAGCTGTCACACCTGTCTTCTACTCTTACTGCCAATCATCCTCTCGTTCAGCAGCCCGGACTCGGCTCCCCGACAAACCGGGAGATTTTGCTGCCCATCACTGTTCCTGGTCATAACTGCCAGTTGCACAGCTGTACCCTGGGCCATCAAATGTCCTGGGATGCCACAGTGATGGGATTCTGACAGATACAGGACCATTTAAAGGGCAGATGGCAGCACAGACACGGTATATGACCGAGATATGGATACAGAAAATTGTAAAAGTATGCCAGCTGTCAAACACACCTCACTGAGCTCCATCAAAACACCGGATTCATTCGTTACACAGCGTTGGAGCAAGTGAACCACACAGCGGCTTAAAAAAATATATATATTAGCCAGCTGTTTCAATTAATGATATCCGCTCTGACAACAAGCGCCAACATGTGATGCCAGCAGAGTCAGTAGGGGTTAAAATAACTATCGCCTTGAATGTATTTCTGCAACATTTCTCAGGTGTATCGCGTCTGGGCGGTACACTACAGAATGTCGTGGGCTTGAGGCTAACGCTGCGTTCAAGACAACTCGGAAGTCGGATGTTCCGGCTGTTAAAAACCACATATTGCTATAATCACTTCGACATACAAACGATACAAACGCATATTGCATAATACACATCAAATTGTCTTAAAATGTCAGCAAACACTTTTATAATATTTGTATTCTTACCATTAACAACAAAGGCCGCCATGTGAGATTGCGTTACTGACGTCAGCTCTGATGAATCAGAGCTCAAAAATTATACCTGAATTTCCGACCTGAGCTGGAGAACCATTCAATTAATTTTTTTGCAGGTCGGAGCTTGTTTTTTCCAGAGTTCTAAGATGTCTTGAATGCAGCGTAAGTGTGCACTGTGCAGCTGTATCACTGTAGGAAGGTTTGCAGTCTGTATTTGGATTTATGGCCAAAGATGTGATCGAGACAGACATCCATCAGTAAAAAACATCAAAAATGCTACATATTTTATTTAAAATAGCAAACAATTTCCATACAGCCATCCAGCAGAGCAAAAACAACGTCCTCAGTCATTTGTCATGTGTAACTGTCATATGTTTACGCTCGTAAAGCACAAACTGCCACATGAGACTGTGAAAATGTCTGCTGTTTGCTGATAATCCAGATACAGATGGTACTGGAAGTCTGTCAGGCTGTTACTGCCTCACTTTAGTTCCTCCAAGGCATACACTGGCAGAGGGGAGTATGTGTGTGAGTGTGTGTTTTATATGAATGTGTGTGTATGTGCCCGTTCTTGTATATCTGGATCTCTATGTGTGTGTCAATATGTCTGTCCACACATGCTTATGCATTTGTGTGCACACCCCATGTGCAAATGCATTACGTTCACGTGTGCGTTTCTCTCATCATCTCTTGAGGTCTCCTGAATACGGCTTTAATGTCTCACTTCTGCCTGCCAAATACGGATCTAAAATATTGTACACCTCAAATCACTTGTCATGTAATTAGTTAAGCACACTGGCCTTCTTTATGGACATTTTCCAGCCCAGCTTCTTCTGTACGTTGGCTTTTCTAAATGATCTCCCTGTGTATGGAGATATTCTTACAGGCTACCTTAACTTGGCACCTTGATCAAAAGATTTGTGTCTCAAGAATACAATTCAGTGAAGACACAGTTGTATTCTTCCAGTAACTTACTGCTATGTGTCCCGACGTGACTTTTACAACTCGTGTTTTTCATGGTAACCTGCCAATTGTGGAATAAATCACTCAAGGTAGACACAATGAGATAAAAGATTCATCTATGGTACAGTGCCAGCTGGGAGGGTTTGCTCTGGTGTGTGTGTGTGTGTGTGTGTGTCTGTGCGTGCACGCGTGCATGCGTGAGAGAGAGAGAGATAGCATGTGCTTTCACTTATCCATGTATAATGAAAACCTCTTGACTTCAATTGCTTCTATTTCTTTCTAAATATATTTTTTACCCATTGTGTCCCACAACAGCACCTTACTGGTATATTTCAGTCAGATTTCCAAACATCTCAAAATCCCCCCCCGCTATCCAAAGGTCACAGATTCACTCTCCATTATAAACATTTACTTTACCGTACATGAAACTGGAACTCCAGCATTTTATTCTTACACAACTGATAATTAAATTTCAAAGTTCTGCCAGCTTATTATTGTGGTTATCATAACAATTGTCTGTCCAACAGTGCAGTCTAGAGCAGTGGTTCCCAGTCTGGGATTCCCGACCCCTACGAGGGGTCGCCAAAACTTCACGGGGGGGTCGCGAGGCCTTTTAACTTTTTTAAAAATATATATACTGTTGCCCTATATCTCAGCATTTCATTCATTTCTGTGAAAAAAACTAAATTAAATTGTTATTTTTAAAGTTTGAATCTTTATTTAAGATATAAACTCACAGGATAAGGACACAGTAAAGACTGAGTTAGAAAAGTATGCAGTTAAAACAAACATTCAAAGATCTAGAACAATGATCAGGGAAAAGAAAACACTGACTTTGTAAAAAAAAATTTAAAAAAGAAGCCTATTAAGTATGTATGATTGTTACAAATTAAATAAAATAAAAAATACATAATGCAGAGAATTGTATTAAAAGTTCCTAAAAATATCAGGAAAACTCATCTCTGATGCAATATTTACAGGAAAAATGCTCAAAATTTATCCAAATTGCTTGTTTCACACAAACTTCCTGCAGTTACATTCATTATTTGGGTTAATGTTTCAGTTTTTAAGTTGTTCTGTACTGTTGTTGTTGTTATGTATTGAATATAATATTAAATATCCATAAAACAATGTCTTATTAATTACTTAGTCAGGGGTCATCAGTTTACTCCATGATAGAAAATGGGCCCTTTAAGGAAAAAGTTTGGGACCCACTGGTCTAGAGCAAAATATGTCCAGATTGCCATGAAATGTAGGTATGCTCCTCAGAGGACGACTGTTAATGTTTTGAGCCATCAGGTCACAAATTTCACTTGTGCAAAAGATACATAAAAATCGAATCCGAAAATTGCCATGGATTTTACTGAGCACATATTACCATATGGATAATGGTGGATTTAGATGTTTTGACTTGTTTTAAGTACAACTAAGCCTTGCTTTTTAATGCTAAACGTCAGACCGGTGCTGACTCACCTTGAGGTGTCCGGCATGCATGTCGGCCCTCTGACACATGGACCGGAAATGAGGTAGCGTTGTGCGTTCCAGCAGGATGTAAACCGAAACCCTCCTCTTGAAACCAGCATCTAACAAATCTCTGAAGATGTCGACATCAGTGAACACATCCATCACCACTGCTATTACCTGGAGACAAACACACACAACAGGCTATGTTACACATGTGGGAAATATGCATATACATACATGGTTTATGTAAATATATGCAAACACTTTATTGCTGCCCCCTCTTACTCGTTTTGGTCTTAGTCGACGAAGATCTCTTTAGTCGATTAGTTCTTTTTAATGCTTCTATTCATGCTGAATGACTTATTTCCATTAAATGTATGAGCACATCTCTGGCAAGATTTAAGGTGGTACTTTTTTGGATGATTCTTTGTGGAGAAACTCATGAGTGTTAGTCGACCAACAATTTATTTAATCAAGGGCCATGCTTGATTAACACAGTATAGGATCGAGCTTCAGGCGCGACACCACTGTGAGTATACATAAAACATCACACTGTGTTTACTCTTTTCTGCCAAAACAAATAAGATTCAAGTTGTTCCACAGGTTTGAGTAAAATGCGATCACACTGTGTCCTGTACAAAAGAAAATTCTGTAGGCAATAACTAATTAAGTTATTTTATGAAGTTACAGTATGTATGTTACCCATAGGCTATATGTTTTTTTTCTGTCAGAAGCTCTTCAGGAAAATGCCCACAGTTGCCACTGAGAGCAGCTGCTGAGAACTAAAACATGTCACGTCTACTTGTGTCTTCCATGAGTCAGCTGCATGAACAGACAGAACACACTCATTTACATTCATCCTGCAGTAACGCACATAATCATGCAAATACAACAGACAGGCTCCCATGTTACAGAGTGCAGCTGATAGAGCAGCATAATCAAGTTGCACTTTACTCTTGATTGTCTCATTTGGTCAACAGTCTGTACTCTGACCTCATACTGAGTGAGAGCCAGGGCTGCTGATGGGAACATTATGTCAACATTCATCTTTTGAATGGGTATACAGCAGGTCAGAGAAATTATTAGAAACCAACATCCCACATTCACTGGAGAGCACAAATACAGAGATACAGATACTAAGCACACAGAGCTACACAGAGATTCATATTTTCATAACAAGTAGGCCTATTTCAAATAAAGGGGAGGGGGGCTCAACTTCTTATACATTATGGGTTTAATTGGAGATTATTTATATGGCTTTCTGTGACATGAGTTCAATGTAGGATACAGTAGTCTAATTTAATTTAACTAAATTTAAAATGGTGGCTTAAACAGACATTATATTGCCTACATTATATTATTATACTACATATTATACATTATTATTATTATTATTATTATTATTAGTCAGTGTCCCAACATACCTTTTGCGCCTGCGCAATCATTTTTCTGACAACCTCTTTAATATGCGTCTGACCCTCCAGGGGTGGCTGTGTGTACACGGTAGTGCGCGTCACCCCCCGGTAAGAAACGTCCCCCGGCCAGCCCAGGTCCATCTGCGGGATGGACGTGTCCGACAGCTCGGGCCAGTAGTGCAGTGACAGCGGGGCCGGGGGCTCGTCCTCCTCGGCAGTCTCCGGGAAGAGCTCCGAGCCCGGGTCATAGGGCTCCACCGTCTCCGCGAGAGCTTCCAACTCCCGGTCCGACAGGAAGCCACGCAGGCCGCGAGCCCCCAGGTACTTCGCAAACGCCTCGCGACCATCCCGCAGGAAAGCCTCCAGCGCGAGCCGCTGGTCTTCGCAGTACAAGAACTCCGGTTTGGACTCGGTCGTCCGCAGGTTCACGTGGTTATCGTCCAGGCACTGTATCTGGGACAGAGCCATGTCTCAAACAAAAGGAAACAACACTTAAACTTAAAAAAAAAAAAAAAATCCACAAAGTTTCACGTGGCAGGTCCTCTCCTAAACTTCCTCAGACTCTGCGTAAAGAAAGCTGCGTAAAGGTGTTCTCATTGCTCCTCTGTGGTGTAAACAGCCGTGCAGTGTAGCTGCAGACTTGTTGCGCATAACTTCATGTAGTCCAATACTTCGATCCGCTTTGTAATTCCTTTGGCCGGCCATGGTGCATTAACACTCCGCCATTGTCATTACCAGATCCAGAAGAAGAAATTGACCGACAGAGAGAAAGAGGGCGAGAGTGACACCCCGCTGACGGCACCGCCCGACAGGTGTGACCCTGTCAGCCAAAACATCCACCCACACGCACAGAAACATGCGCACCTTTGTCACGTGACCTATAGGACTTTCCAACAAAGTGTATGTGCTGTGGAGTGAGATAGCCTACCGGTATGTGTGTATGAGTTTGACTCATTGTTTGACTGCATAATTGTGCATTGAAAAAGTGATTAACGAGGCAGTCCCCTCCCTTTTTTTCAAAACATCATTAAATCATTAGAGTGGCAACTAACCATAAAGATCAAACAAAAGCAGACACCTATAAACCATCAGCAGATCATCCAAAACTGTGCCATACCGGTTTACCTGTTCTGTCATGTTTCTTAACCCTCCTGCCAGGATGAGAAAACCAAAACCGCATTTTCAAAAGATCAAAAAGAAGCACAGAAATGACTCTGTAGAAGGGCAAAACAAGATTAAGAGATTAGGGTGGGATTAGTGGGATCTAAAAACATTACCTGGAGGGCATAGACCATATACTTTTATTTTTTATTAAGAATAAGCATACAAAGTACAGTGTCTTAAACCAAAAATGTTCAACTGGGGCATCATGACTGAACTTTGAGCTCTTTACAGTTAAAGGTCCCATATTGTAAAAAGTGATATTTCCATGTCTTTTGATTATAAAGCAGGTCTAGTTGCTATCTAAATACTGTGAAAGTTTCAAAACACTCAGAGAAATGCACACACAGCCCGTATTCAGAAACTGTGCCTTTAAACGAGCCGTCAGGACTTCTGTGAAGTTGTGATGTCACAACTAT
>JAOVVB010045288.1:0-27134 GCA_028570985.1 Heterobranchus longifilis
ATCATTCACCAAAAGAACAGAGCAGGTCTGCCTTATTGCACAATCCAAATCTTCAAACTTGTCATTTTCAGCATGTAGGTTGATGACTCAGAGGTTGTTGCCATTGTTGACTTCCTGTCTCCAGGCAGGCTGCCCAGAGACAGGCTTTAGTCAGGCACGGTTTACATAGTAAGTCAGACTATGAGTTAACTAGAAGGGCGCTCGGGGAGCGCAGACCTCCACCAAGGCTATCTCGCAATGTAAGTGAAAAATATTTTGTGCGTTTGCCCCAAAATGTAATGGGTTCTTTTGTGCTGAAAATCAGGCCAGTAGTTTTTTTGTAATCCTGCTGAGAAACAGGCAAAAGAAAGCAGAAAACATAACCTCCTTAGTGGAGGTAATATCTATTTCTGATATACCTAAAAATGTGTGAATGCCAAAAAATGTCTTCAATTATGAACAGATTTGCCATGACGACATAGCAGTAACATCACTCCTCCATCTCCTCCACATACTGAGGTTAGGCTGCAGTGAGCCGCACTTGGGAAGTTTGGGTGTTGACACACATTCTTCTCCCACACACACACTCTTATCACAAATCAGCACTAATCACCTATCAGTATCATCATAAAGCTCTGTTTGACCTTTAACTGTTCTTTTAACGTCAGTGGTGGTCAGAGTTTCCTGGACAGTTTTGTCATCTTTGAAGATGATTACAGATCTTGCATTCTTCCCATCATTGGAGTAAACTCAGACAAACCACAATCTTCGTGCAGGTGTGTGTGCGGCCATCTGTGCATGCATGTCATTAAGCATCTCTTCTATTAGTGCTCATCATCTATTTCTAACCTGCTTTATTTCCCACTGCAAGAGCTGGGGTCATTGTGTTTATTCATCAGGTAATTAGCGCTGAGCTCTGGGAGGAGGGGAGGGGGGTGTCTAGTTTAGGTTTTGGGATGGAAATAAGTCTACATTGTGTAATACTTTGGAGATGGAAATTAGTGGGGCGTACCGAGGGATAATTGAGTCACGTGGGGTGGACAGAGTGAGCCTCTGTCTTTACCAAAACTGATCTTTGGCATAATGAAACAGGCTTGTTAGATGCCTGGAGGAGGCCATTTTTAAATAAATCAATAATGTTCACCTGGATCCTGTACTGGGACTAAGTGCTAATACATTAGCGGGACATTAGTGAGTAGATTGGCCAACCCTTTGTGTGAGTCAACTTATATTTATTAGGAGGAATACTGGTTTTGTGTTTGGGAAACATGAGAAAACATCAAGTCTAAGGCTGTGTACTTGTCATAATATACAATCAATGTTTAAGTATTATTATCACCAAAATGCACTCATACCTGTCGGTCATTTGCCAATGACCCCTAAAACAACACACATGACCATTCTATTTAACATTGTCAAACGGTAGCACGGTGGCAGTTTTAACCATGTGACTCGTATTGAATGTTGTGAAACACTTGCCGTTTTAAACAGGTGGATAACGTTGTGAAACAGAACTACTTGGTTGAATTTAGGCAACAAAATGACTTGGTCAGGTTTAGGAAAAGATCATGGTTTGGCTTTAAAATGACTAAGTCTGTGACGGAGTTACGTCCGTAACATGGTTACATACTAACGTGGACATAGTTACGTTGGTTAACTAGTTTCACACGGGACACAAACAATGGTCTCCTAGGTGAAAGTCCTGTGTTTGTTTGACCGATCCACCCCCCCGACCTCCTCCTTACATGGACTTTGTCGCTCTTTATACATCACCGGACTTCCTTTTTTTTGCTCCCCTCATAATTACTACAGTCACTAGAGGTCGCCACCGACCAACAAATGTCAATATGGGTCATAATATGCTGCTTGCACAATAGACCTACGGCTGTCGTCAGGTATGAAGACGGTTATAAACATCCAGTTGTAGTTCAAAACTTGAAATTTTAAGTAATCTTGATTTGTAGCCCTCTACCTGCCTTGTTGCCACAACATTTACTAATACTATTTTCCTGGTTTTACAGATTTATGAGTTAAGGAACTCCTCATAAGCTCTGTCACCGTATTATTGTGATTTATTGGTTCCGCCATGTGTTTTATCTCTGTGTATTACCTGGATCCTCAGCAGTAGTCTCCTGTTAGCTTGCTCCAGCTTCTTCTGACGGCTCTCCAGCTCCCGAGCGTGCTGCTGCTCCTTCTGCAGCCACCTTATGTACTCCACCGAGGCCTTCAGGATGGTGCCTTTGTTCCAGCGCATGTCGCTGCAGAAAGGAGAAATGTAAAAGATAACCTTTTACACAGAAGCCCCTGATGTCGGCAGAATATCCTCTGCAATGTATTTAAAAAAAACGTGGGGAAAAGTTTTAACACAGAGGGTTTTTTTTTCCCCTTTTATGATATGAATAAGAAATGGTGATTTACATGGGGCAATTATTCATCCTTGGACATTACATGGGGACACTGAATGGGAATTTTAATAGAATAGTTAAGTAGCTATGTGGAAAGTCCATTCTCGTACCTCCTTGTTCGGTAGAATTAATCCTCGAGTAAAAATAGGTGAGGGGAAAATGAGCTAAGTAGGAAGACGGAGGAGAAAATGGAGCATTGGACTTGAGGTGCTAGAGTGCAAGTCATTCCTTTGCAGATATTATTGCTTTTTTTTTTTTAAGTAGTAAAATTGTCCTTTTCCACACGAGTGAGACGTTGGTCTGATCAGCGCTAATAATCTCTTTTATCTCGTGTTAATGGCACGACGACAAGGCCAACCTTCCATTTAAATTTGAAGCAAAGTTCAATTGCGAAAGATGGCCGGTGGATTTCAATTCGACTCCACACTCCATCTCTATGTTCCAATTGTGCTTCAAACTTTGATTCAAATGGTGTGGCCTGCTTCTTTGCATTTGACCCTTTCCTCATCATTCATGCTTTGAGCTGAACTGCCTGGGACCCAGCGAGAGGATGTACAGCTCTCGGAGCGTAGACTACAATGGGGGTTCAAGTGCACCCTTGAAATATGACTGAAATGTGCTCGAGTACTCATTTGAATTCAATGAACAACGTTTAGAGTGTCTTTGTGCTTGGAATTTAATATGCTTCCCCCGCCAGACAAGGTCTTGCAGTTGTTTCAGTGACATACAGTGAAGCGAAAGCAGGGGCATTGTTTCAATAAATACATTTAGATTTTGCAACTTACGGGTCGTTCGACTTTGGTATGAGCGTCCCTAGCTCCTTAATCCTGTAGTTGATGTTGTATCTTCGCCTTCTTTCAACTAAGCAAGCGGAACAAAAAAAAAAAAAAAAAAAGCAATGATTAGGACACTGTGAGCTGCCGTGCTAAAGGCTAACTCATTTTCAGATGATAGTGAGGGAGTTGAAAGGCAGCTGGGGGACACTCACTCAGATTGTGGTTGTCTTTTTTCTGTCTCTCTTTGGCCATCACTCTTGTGTCATGTTCTGTCAAAAAAAAAAAAAAAATCACAGAGGGGAACAAATTGATTAACAACGCACACTAATTTAGAAACCGTAAAACAACGAATACGAAACGGCACAAAAGGTCCAGTCAGGACACGCACAATCAGTTGTTTTGAGGGAGTTCAGTGCCGGGGGGTCAGCCAGAATGTGGAGTTTCCGCGCATTAGTCCACATCCACAGACACAAGCTTGACCTCCTTACATTCTCACACACGCGTGTGTGTGCGCACACACACACAGACAGACACACACACACTGAATGAGCCCAATTTATCCCCTCCGACATGTCTGAAGCCCATTGTGGACGTAAAAATGGCGATCACTTTTAAACTACCGTAATTAAGACAGTTTAGCAAATTCGCTAATATGTCCCGGAGAGGGACAAAAATGCCAGTGCATCCATATTTGAATTCACATTCTAAATTACATAATTGGGGACCTGAGATTGGATTTCCCAATTTGCCTCTGTTGATTCAATCAAGACAATTTAAACTCTGTGTAACAGCCCATTGTCCTCTCCACCCCACACTCAAATGAAACAGATGGCAATTTACTTATTTGCCCGTTGAGAGTGAAGGGTTCTTCAGGCATCCTTTCTATTTCCTAAATCAATTTGGCTTCTTTGCTTGATGCATGACATTAATAAGAACGCTTTTAAAGGGCCCTTTGTTTGTTTTTTTGCACTGTGACGAAAAGTCTACACGTTTCTACGGCCTATTAACGGAACTAGCGACAAGCAGGGCAGTGTTCGTCAAACACTGGACACAGATCGCCTCAGACATTTGTCTGTTGTTTGCCTCACACGTAACTCTATTTTAGCAGGAACAGACACACACAACACATTCTCTTTTTTTAGCTAATGCAGGCACACTCTGTTCTTTGTACCACCAAGCCAGAGCTTCAATTTAGAGGATATATATACCTTATTTTTACAACCAGAATGTGTGTGATTTTAACTTTTACAGCAAGTAATGTATTATCAATTAATTAGTTAGTTATTTGATCAATACTATGGTATGAGTTCATACCTGTGTATTCCCTTTTAACAGTGAGCTTTGTGGGGTTAGGTGTGGGACCACCATTAGGGGCGTTCATACCTTGTTCACCCCCATAGACATCCAGCATGCTGCCACTGAGGGACACCTACAGTAGAGAAAGGAGGGGGGGGAGAAAGACAAATTGTCAGTCACGGCGGGAAGCATGTAGAAACATTTCACACTTAAACAATAGCCACAAGACAAATATTTGTTTTTAGCTGCTGTGTGGCTTTGATTATCATTGACAAAAATGACAAACGGCGAGTGGGGTGATCAGAGAAGGTTGTCAGCCCCCAGGCCTCTGGCTTTGGACCTCCCAGCAGGGGGGGTTGTAGTATCCACATGTCTCCCTCAGCTGCACTCATGAATTGCTGCCATGTTCAGATTAGCTGCTCATCTTGTATCACAAAGAGTAAAAACAATGTAACAAGAACTTGGCTGAAACCCGGTCATCCTCCATCCAAGCCTAACCTCCAACCCAGGCGTCTGAGATTAAGTTTGCCTTGTTCTGCTAATGCCACCATTTTCAGAACTCCTCCACTTGAAAGTGCTCCTAACACAGAGATGTGCTCTGTGTTGAAAATAGCATCCCATTAGATGAAAAGGCTAGCTAGGTCAACTGCTTGAACAGAGGCAAAACTGTTTTCCTACGGGTCTCTTCTTGTCTGGGAAAAGCGTGCATCAGTTCTGCCATAATGACGCCTTTTCACGGACTGGGGAGATGTCAAGATATGGCGTGCTGACACACATGTGTGTCTAATTCGCATTTGTGTATTTATGGGAAAATGCTACAGAAGCCACCATGCATTCCACGATGCGCGCAGCCAATTTTATCCACGACGTGTGTGTCAAATCTAACTGCCAGACTGGTGAACGTGATAAGGCTGCATGTCAAAGTCAAGAGATGGGAAGGAATGGGGGAAAAAAAGAGGAGAAGAAACAAAACAGAAGAAACTGCAGACATTTCACATATCTGCAGTTGGTTTAGTTTGCATGTGCGCTTTTTTTCTCATTATCTCACCAAGATGGGAGAAGAAGAGGAGGAGGAGGAGGAGGAGGAGGGGACAAAAGTGCTTATCAAAATGAAAGATTGCAACAATTCCCCTACTACTCCTATTGTAATCACTTCAGTCCCTCTCCCGTCTGTGTTCCTGGATGTGTTGACACGGCGAAACGACGTGATGCATCGTACTGTATGACTAATTAGGATGAATTGATCCATTTAAGCATGGTATCATTTCTGAACAAGCCCATGGGGAGTGTATGCATTAGCCCAATCCAATGGCTCAGTAACTCTCTCCAACAAAATCTCTCACTCCTCGCTCCTCTGCCGCGCTTCTGTCCTCATTTGGAACCACTTCCATTCCTCCTCCTTCTCCTCCTCCTCTCCCCCCCATGCCTTATCTTTTCCTGCCCCCCCTCTCTCATTCCTTCTCTGTCACAGTATCTGTTGTGCTTTTCTGCGTGTCACTTTATCTGTGTGTATGATTCATTGTCTCTCTGTATTTAAAGAGTTAGGCCAGATTCCCAGTGTTCCCATGCCACAAACTCTCCCTGTATTTGACTCAGGTGTTGCTATGTTCTCCAGGCAAATGGACCTCTTGTCCTACATTTTCACCCAGAGTTTTCAAATTCCTTGTGATAGTGTGTGTCTGTGGTGCCATTTCTAGTGGGTTGTCTTCCCAAGAGTGGTCCTTAGTTAGACAGCTATACATTTATCTATTGTCATATTGTCATTAAGTATATACCTCTGTCCAAAAACATCCTCCTTGTTTAACCTAATCTGCATTGTTGATCTTCTTGAGTAATGTGAGAAATGTTGCTAAGCCCCAATGAACTTTGACTCATCTCTAGACTTAAGCTGACCCCAAACCAGGACAGGTCCCCTTTTTCCCAAGCAAGTCAAGCCTGCGCCTAAGTGTTTGTGTGGAGGAACTTCACTTTCATGTCCCCATTCAACTTTAAAAAGAGCAAAGTCATTAGTTAAGGAACTTAACTTGACATAAACCTAACAGCAATAATGTGAGCAGGTTAACAAATAAAGGATTGTGCAGAAATCAATACAAAAGACCTTCAAACTGCTGATAGTCTGTCCCATTTTAAACAGTGTTACTATGTTAATGTGATTCATACTTACATTGTTTTGCGATATGATGTTAGGCTCCATGCAATCCAAGCCTCCATCATTGAAACCAGATTCGAGACTAATTAGGTCATCAATAACTTCATCCATTGGAAACTAAAAGAAAACAGACATGTCAGTGTGATGATGTTTGTAACAGAATATCAAAACACTGTCCAAGTTTGATCTTTTTAAATCTCAACATTCAAACCAAAATAGGCACGAGGAGGAGGGACTGTGGAGAGACTAATCCAATAACAGACAAGTTCTCCACCGCCTTGGCGTAAGTTAGTTAGCAATGTTCACGGGAAAAAAAAACATGCATCTGTTATCAAACTAGTTTCCTCCTTTGAAAGAGTTCTCTCATCAGAAACTGCATGCCTGAAGTTATTGATGAACACATCAGAGAGAGAGGGAGATCAATACTGGCATCACTTTGTTTAGATGATTAGAACTACTCTCTGAGATTCAAACCCAATCCAGACAAAAATTGAGAAGGTTACTGATACTTGTGAATTATATGACAAGTTGAGTGTCCAAACAAAGAGTCAGCCATGATTTATCTCTCTTAATGACTGAGACAGAAATCTTACAAATGGCATAACAATGATAACAGAGTGTTGACAGGAAAACACATCAAGAATGTTGCAAAATCTACAAAAACTATGACCCACACGTCTTCTTCTGTCTGTGGTTCCAATTTCTTGTTGCAATTTCCAGTCACTGCTAAGCACATCTTGACTTTTCTTAATTTCAGTTCCATATATTCAGCAACATCATAGTTTCTTTTCCCATGAACCCACTCACCTCGCTGTCGTGACTGGCCATAGTGAGGAGGGTAACGGGGCTGTTGGGGTTGCTGCCGTCGCTGACGGAGGGCATGTGTCCATTCCTCATGATCGGCACGGTGGCCAGCGGCTGCGGATGTGGAACGGCGTGGCCCTGCCCGGCCGACGAGGCCAGCTTAGAGCCCAGTGTCAGGTACTGCTTGACCTGCTGATTCTGGGTCTGGTGGAGGTGGAACTTGGAGTTCTCCAGGTGGCTCTGTACCTGCAGCAACAACTTTAGTTAGTTGACTGAATAGAGAATAAGTTGATCGCACGTTGTTTCCCACACCAGTGAAACAGCGCTGACTCAGAACACATGCACAAGAGGTGTTCATAGCAGCTGTCGGCTTCGCGAAAAGATGATCTTATTCACCACAGAAATAGTTCCGAGTCAGTATTTCCCATTATTAGTCACATATATGCACAGCAAATTTCCAGACTCATACCAGTGCTGTATTCTGTAGAACACTCACATTAAAGCAACCCCTGTTTGACATGTGTAGCAAGTGTCTTTATGAGAATTCAGACTCATTCTTAAGGCCATTTCTCAAGTAAAGTATTGTCATATTCTGTAAATTTACCAGTCAATAGCAAAAGCCTTTTCGCCCAGAACTCAACTTACGTTGACAAAAAAAAAGCATATTTTTTGATTATTTAATATCATATTAATCTGCAGTAGTACATACATACACATATAGCCAGCAGTCAAGATTGCCAAACCAGTAATAAAAGCTGTACAAATATGTTACATTAGAAAACATGATAGCACTGTTCAACAAAACATTTTACAAAGTCACTGTCGATATTCTTACATTCGAAGCTCTGGTTGCGTCCCGCATCGTGTAGTAGCTGCAGTCAGTTAAGTGTGGCATTCTCAGAAAAAGCAGATAATCTTCAGATTGGTTTGTTTTGGTGTATCAGCAAGTCAACTTTAAGGATCCAGATCTGGTGCTGCTGCTGCTGCTATCCTGTTGCTGCTGACTTCTCAGTGAGTGTCTGTACTTCCCGGTCCCCTACCAAAGTCTTATAAAGGGCCCTAAGTGAACTAATTAGGCCCAAAGCTGGGGGTAAGCCTTTATGTTGCGTAGCATGATAATCACTTCAAACACTGGACTGTCAGATCACCCAGGGTTTGATCACTGCAGGGTATCTGCCTTTAGCGTCTGTCACTAATTCATGCGGACCGCCCTTTTCTGTCCGACTGACCAATCAGTGGTCAGCTCCCAACGTCCAGCTCCTGCCTGCTCCAGGGGTTGTGGCAGCACAATTGACCCTTGTTCCCCAATGGGGGTTTTAAATAACTCTAATGCCATTTTTAACCAAGCCTTTTCATTCATTCATGCATTCATTGGTTTTAATGACACTTTAGTATCATCAGTTTCCCAAACAATAACTGCAATAAAGCTATTTTGAGGTCTTTATTACTGCATTTGAGGGCTATTTTGAGAGGGAGCATCACCTAAAAACGTCTGGTCTGGAGCTCACAAAGAAGCTCACTGTTGTAACTTGCTTTATTAATTTATGGCCTGCAGAATATTTTTGGTTGTGCTTAATAATAATACATGTGTTGTTAGCAGTGGTATTATTATGTTAGTCTTGTCAGTTGTTGATGGTCGTCTTGTCGGTGCCTTTTACCCAGAATTCTCTTTGAACTACCTTCATAAAGTATTCTATTCACGGTAAAAACATTATATATATGTTTTTTTTTTTAAAGCGTGCTCTATGGGCTTGCCTGAACTTTTTTTTATAACTACATGGCTACTTTTTTCCATGACGGACCTCAGCTAATCAATTAGACACAGAAGAAAGTCAGATAAGCAACAATGCTGGTGTCTTACTTGAGCAAATTTAGTG
Source organism: Heterobranchus longifilis (assembly GCA_028570985.1). Taxonomy (NCBI): domain Eukaryota; kingdom Metazoa; phylum Chordata; class Actinopteri; order Siluriformes; family Clariidae; genus Heterobranchus; species Heterobranchus longifilis. Next base: position 9,287 of record JAOVVB010045288.1, read on the forward strand.
ATATGGCTTAACTTAATAATATGTGTATAGCAATAAACCATTTACCAACTTTACCTAACTTAACCATTTCTGCTCCCATATTAATAATGTCACTTTCAGAGCACATTACCATACCCCCCCAGAACAAATGACATTTATCAAGTAAAATCACTGATAATGAAAGCATCAAAAGCAAGACTACCGCAGCTACTTAGTGACAGTTAAGGCCTGAATATACTCCCAGATGTGTACACGGACAGTTTCGGACACCACGGACACATAGTAGTTCTGTTATACTATGTCCGGTGCCGCTAGGACTTGTTTCACACCTGTGCAGTAGATCGGCATTTATGAATTTGCATTTGATTATCTTGATATTGTTTGAGATGAATTGTAAAGATGCGTGACGGATCTCTTCACACAGCGAAATACAGCGTCCATTTTGGTTTTCCAACGCAGCGTAGTTGCCGCGCAGTCACAAAAAATGGAGGTCCACACAGAGCCACGCAGACCCTTGTGTACTCATGTATGTGGAAAGTATAATGGCATAATGCTAAACAGTAGCATACAGCAAAAATGTACCTTAGGTTTGCTATAGTTAGTTAACATTAGCTAATATCAGCTACTGGTCATATTGGATCAAATAAGGCTGTAACAACAAAACCCCTGAGGGAATTCAGTTGAGCAACAGTAGATTTTATTGCTTTTGATTTTTACTTTCATTTTTTTAAGAGGAAGAATGTGTAATTTCTTCTCTCAAAGGCTTCTAGCAGCAATGGAAGTGGGTTAAATGTCAACTATAGCACATCACTGCTAGCTGTGGCAACTTTGGAATTGTACTGAAACTCTGCATTAAATTCTCCTCGTCAGCGAGACTAGCGTATGCATCCACCTAACTAAGAACGGGCTCGTCACAATACTCAACTTGTCAGTAGTGACTGGGAGCGCTTATCTGACTTCTCCAGGCGAAACAAGATGCCAGTTGTTAGCCAATCAACATTTCTTTCCACTACGGATAGCAGTAGGGATGCCAGAACTGCTACACACCATATCTGCTTTGTGTGACAGCGGTTTGTCCTGGTTTCACTTCAGCTTTCTCACTACTGTAAATGCCGGAGACACGCTTGTTATCCACTTAAGGGAATCTGATTAGATTTGAGAGGTAATGGTGCTTCAGTCACCGAGGCCAACCTCGACAATGGCAGGCCTGTGTATGTGTGAAGAGGACATGCTGAAAATTATCAATGCTCGCCATACACATGGGACAGAAATTAGATAAGAATCTAATCAAACAAGGATCAAGTTTGGGATTGTAGTGACTATTCTGATGTTTGAGACACTTTTCTCTTTCTCTATGGTGACTGGCACCTGCTCCAACAATTGAGGCAGTGTTTGAGGTTACTGCTAGAGAAAAGGTCACAGGTTCACTTTCCATTTACACACATTTGCACAGTTATTCCTGACATGCAAACCTTTCGCAGTTGAGAATAGAGGCAACAATTCATTGATATTAACGCAATGATATCAGTCAGTGCGTTTCTTTTTTTTGCTTTTCTAGCTCCTGATCGTTTTGCAGTTTGCTTCATTATGATTCTACAATGTTTGAATAAGAAAATAATATTTTTTTTCCCCGGTTTGCATTTGTACTACTCCAGTGAAAAGATATATACTTGACTGTAATTGGGAGATCAGCTGCACCTCCCTAACTTCATTATCTTCTTTAGAGACACTAAAATAAAGATGTCAAAACCAGACAACACCCTCATTCAATCAAACTTCTTTTAACTATTTCACTAATATCATTTCTTATGAATGCAGCAGGTTGACCAAATCAAACAAATACTCTTCTATGCTCTGCTGTGAAGTTACACCAGACATGTTTTATTCAACACTTATATAGAATATGTATCTGATTCATGCAAGCAAGTGCATATAACTGCAACTACAAAGCATACCACAGCAATGCTCCAATAACAACTCTATTTCCCTAAAAAGAAAATAACCAGGTGAAACACTACATACAAAAATGCTGTTTTTTCATGTACTGGTTAATTTGGATATTTTAGCTATTTTGCTTCCATAACATGTCTTCTTTAGTAGAAAGAAAACATCCAAAATACACATTTAGTTATGACGTCTAGATTTCTCCTAAATTCACCAATAGTTAGCATTAGATAATTCCTCATTTGCACATTTAAACATAGAATTTCAGAAAACTTGTTAGTACAAAAAATAATTGTCTTAATGTTAGTAATCAACTAAGGAGCCTGCAAAATGTATGTAATTTTACAATACATATATTTCATTTATATAAGGCCATTTCCTTTTTTTTCTAAAACAGAAATATCCACTTCAGTAGCACTTAGACCAAACTTCCCAGTTTCATTCCTATCTATATTCTGAAGGTCTTTACAGAGAGGTTTGTTCATATATCTTTCATCGTCTGATTTATAGAACATTTTATTCCTAAACACACGTGGGAATTAGATTGTTTTATGGTGGTGTGGGGTGATAAAAAGAGATATCCAAAATTCCCTCAGTAAAAACCTCTGACTCTAATATGTCAACAAAGAATTGTGAACCTGGCATTATCCAATGTTCAGATTTCCATTCTGGAAATGTATGCAAATAAGCACATTATTTAATAAGATAATGCCTCATTTGCAAATTTAAACATCAAATTTCAAAACCATGTAATGCAAAAATAATTGCCTTAATGTAAGTAAACAACTGAGGAAGTTTCACAGTGATATCTATAAGTTAAAATGTTTCCCCTCTTCCCTGTCTCCCCTTAATCCTGCATTACAGGACATACATTCCCACTTACGTATACAATTAAAATCACAAATTATCCACTGAAATATAAAAACACAGCTTTAGATTACAGACGCACATACTCAATGCTAGATCTTCAGTTTAATATATTCTTTCAAATCATGATTTCCTCGTCTGTGAGATGCATTTAATAGTGATGTGATTTACCTCTGAGTGAAAAGGTGTGTGTCTTTAGTCCCACTGAAAATGCTGCCCTCTCACTGCCATTGCAACAGACAAACTCACAGGTGTTCCTTCTAAAAGAAAAGCTCTTGCGTAAATCAGTTTCAGTCTTGCCCAAGTTCTCCTTTCACTTCAGAAAAATCCAACAACTTATGAAACACTGGGTGGTGGTGACATTAACTATGGCTGTACAAATTGTGGACAAAACGTAGGAGGAGGGTTGGATTCATTTCTGCAGAATGTTGTATTTTACAACATATTGACATACTGAGAGTAGCAATGCTCAATTATCCTTTTCCCCCATCTTGAATCTATGGAGATAAGATGAAAGTGGAACAAAACGCCTTCTCAGACATGCTTACTGTATTTTTTGCTGAGCTTGCTAACCAGTAAATAGCTGTAACCGCACACCCTAGATTGTGAAATGTGAGAGGAGATAAGACCGGGATAGCAAACTGATCACAAAATCTGCATTCCACGGTGGCTATTCACTTATTCTGCTCGTAAGTGCATGCCTTTAATAATATAAAGCACAGACAATTTCTCTCGCATGCAAACACGCAAACACCTGCACACATAGCTACACACATACACGTTTCTATACTTTTCTATATCTGATTTCAATCCGATTTGCCCGGCCTGTAGCCGAGTCGCCCCCCCCCCCCCTCTCTCCCCCTACCTGTAGAAGTTGGATCTCTGTCAAGGTGATCACTTTGACCACACAACAGCGACTCATGGCTCCCAGAGTGGCAGCGTCTCCCAACACAGGAGCTGCAAATTCTTACAGAAGAACATGAACTGTCACAGCTCCAGCTGCGTCTCACGGAGACAGGGGGGAGAAGAAGAGGAAGAAGAAGAGAGGTGCTGCAGCCTCCTTCCTGAAGCTTTTGCAGAAATATCGGAAAGGAAGGCATGACACATCAGCTTATTTGGGAGCCGCACGGGCCGTTTCCTGTGTGTGTGTTGGTACTAGTGTGTGTTTTTTGGTCAGGGAAAAGGCCTGACAGAGGCAGAAATACAGATGGCAGTTAGGGGGGTTGGAGCGTGCGTGTGTAGGGGTGTAATAAGTTGACAGAATGTGAGTTCCTGCTTGTGGATCACCACACTTTCCTTCCTGCAGGACATCCAGCACGGCTCAGCACATTCTCCCAGGTTATCTTCATGACACCCACTTCCCTTGGAAGGCTTTTTAACCATCAAACCGCAGTCACGGATTCAACTAGGGAAACGCACAGAAGTGTAATCTGTGTATGTGTGCAAATCTACTAAAACACACATAGAAGCACACTCACACAAAGTTGTTATCATGTCCCAGTCACTGTCAGGCCACAACACACGCTAATACAGGCCTTCCCAGAATGGCTCTCAGAGAATTCCTGGACACAGCAAAACTAAACGGGGGGTCATTGCAAATCCTCCCTGTAGTCCTCAATAAAAACAATCAGCCAGATCAGAAGCCAAGAACTTAGTAAATACGGGAAAATGGAGTCCAACTTCAAAATCCGACCAAGGTTAGCAAAACAAATCAAGGTAGTTGAGACATTTCTGTTAAAGCAAATGCTCGTTTTGTATTACTTGCACCATGTTCACCTGCAAAGAATACTGCTGGGTTTCTATCCAGCCTGGTATCACCAAAGGACGGGGCGACACTGTTTGTGTCCAGTGTCAAACCACAAGTCAACGCTGACTTATTTATGTTGTCTACTTAAAGTCACAATCTCAAAGATCTCTGTTTCATTCTCTTTGGCGGCACGTGATAAGCGGTGCATTTTTGGATCTCACTTTCACTTGTTTTGGAGTTTCTGTAGTCATTGCTCACATACAAGTGAGTTGAAAAGCAAGTCTGTTGCGTTAGGTCTTCTCTGGAAAACCAACCACTGCTTTGTGTGCTGCTTTTGATTTTTCCTGGGAATGTCACCACAGACACACAGTTTGTAGATAGGCATAGTACTGTAAATGCAAGTGCTTTCATCAGTGGGCCGTAGGCTCCGTCAGCATTGTGTTACCTCATTCTGCGATAATGACTTAACAGACATTTAAACTTTAACTTACATACGTAACTTGTAAGACACCTAAACCATGATCTTTTCCTAAACCTACCCAAGTAGTTTGTTGCATAACTGAATATTTAAATTCACAATGTTAACCATTTAAATCTGTGACCGCAGTGGAGCGTCAGACATGTAGTGCTACCCTGTGTGTTAAAAAGTGACGCCAAGAGCTCCTGACCGAGCGTCCACATGTGACGAGTTGAGAATGAGAACGGGGCGTTTACTGACACAGAAAAAGTTTAATATGGGTAGACATGACACATGAATCTCCTTAATAGTGGCGTGCTATTTATACACCTTCCCATGAGCATTTACCTGGCCTTTGTAAATGAGTCCCTGATTTTAAACCTGGAGTAAAATCGAGGATGGTCCCGTGTCCTTTTATTGTCACAGCTGATTCTGTGATGTGTATTGCAAACATTAACTGAGGGTTTAATATTTATTTTTGATACACTTTAAATAAACACCTCACAACTTAAATTGAGGACGTTGAGCAAATCGAATCACAATGATTCCGTTCAATCAAAGCGGTACAGATTATGTTTTTAAAGAATCAGTTTACCACTGTACTGCACAATAAGCTAATGACTCCTCTCGGCTGTTAAATTGCAATTTGTCCCACATGTGTCCATGGTGGATGATTTCATTACATAGAGAATGCCTCTCATTACAACCAAACAGATTATTAGCCAATAAAGTCAGCTGGATGGATGAGCATTATTTATGCTGCCGTGTGTCCAAATCATTTTGCTGCTGTTTGAATATCTGTATATATGTTCAACTGTTCTTCACATCCGCTGGGTCTTCGTGAGAGTGCGTATGTGTGGGTGCATGCACATCCCTGTGTTTTGCACGACTTCACTATTACCCACGTGTATATTTGTCTGCTTCTTGTTTATTTGATGTCCGCAGTGTGTACGCGATCTATCAGATCTAGCCAAATTCCTGGCTGGCCATTTTTGGCTCATCTTGGGGCGAGCCACAAGTGCTCACCTTTTGTTAGTCCCCCTGCATGACATGTTTTAAACATCAGGGACTTCCTGTAAGAGTTGGCCTGCTTCTGAGACAACACTTCAAAGTGCAGCTCCCACATCTGAGGACTGTTTTATCCTGCTAGAAAAGGAATGCATAATGGACACGGCACCACTGCACTTTTAATGATTCTTATATGAATTAAATATTATAGCCATTATAACTGGATTATACGTGAAACTATGTGTGAGTGTATGTGTGTGTGTGTGTGTGTACTTGTTACCTTGATGAAATATTGAATTTATGAAAATGGTCTGCCTCGACTGTGGTGTAACAAAAAAATAATCAAAATTCATATTTAAAGTAAAGACGGAAAATTACTTATGTACCCAGTGGAGTTTGATTAGAAAAAAATACAAATTGATTTGACTACTAGGTATATTCTTAAGGTCTAACAGAGATTTTAAATGTATTTCTTACATAGTAATAAACATTTGCAAAATAGAATATAATATATTTAAGCAGTAAATCTTTAAGAAAAAAGACGCAAAGCTTTTTCATTTCTTGGCTACAAATTTGATGTCGATAACTGATCTGAGTTCTAAAGTTTTATTTAAAAAATAAATGGATGTAAAAGTTATCAAAAAGACACCCCTTTTAACAATCGTTGGAAATAGAAAATGAACAGAGAGGTTCAAGACTAATATGCATTTGTGAATTGCAAATGGTGATGCAAGGCTATAAAATGTCTGAAATTGTGAAAAATGTCCATCCCAGTTGATCAAAAATCCAACATAATGTCTTGTTTTGTCGGCCAAAACCCAAAGATATTCAATTTAATATGATGTATAACAGAGAAAAGCAGGAAATCTCCATAGTTGAGAGGCTGAAAACTGCATTTTCTGCCATTTTTGCCGATCAACTAATCTTTGCAGCTCTAATGAGCAGACATACCTTAAATAACCTTGACTAAAGTACACTAAAAACAGTGTGTCTACTTTGTTACTGAATCATTTTCTTCCAATTTTACAAATACATATTACATTACAACAGTTTCAGTCAACAGGAAGCTGAGTGAGAGAGGAGGATGCAGTGCAGTCTGGCCTCTCCGTCAGTGCAGAGATGTAATTAGTCGAAATGGAATAATAGAATTTTTACTACTAAATCAGTCAGAGCAATTATTCTCTGTGAGCAGTGAAAAGGAGCCTGTTCACAGGAGCACCTGAGAGATCGTAGACCCTCTATACTCACGCATGCACAAACACTCATGAGTTTATGTATATCCTTGGATGCCCTGTTGACATGTTAGCGTGTGGTATATGTACAGTATACCACCTAAACTAATGAGTGTGTTTATGTGTTTCATCACTAATGGTTTATTCTCTAACCTCTCTACTTCACTGGCATGCGATATTGTGCAAAACACAGCCCAAAAAGATTTGCTGAATTTCAACAAACTTCATCAGTTACAGTTCAAATCACTCATAGTTGATTACCAATCAAAATCATATCGTGCCTTCATGTAGACTGGGCCTCAGAGCTATTTCAAATGAGGGTGCAGGTAGCAGTTTAATATTTTGTTCAGGAATAATTCATCAAGAGATGTACATCAAGACATACAGCTGATTCAACCCTGAAAAAACTATTGTATAGTAACATAATTGCATACAAAGTCGAGATATGTGGGCAGGGCGGATAGATATAAACTGATAGCCAACTACCATCATACTGTATGTTACCATGCTTCAAAATCTTTCAAGTTAAAGTGAAACTTTGCCGATGTTCAAAGAAACAGACAAAAATTGTCCAGCAGACAAATTTACACAATCTGAACACACCTTTATTAGGCCTTTAGTCAACTCTGCCACCTAATTATAGCATGCTTTATCACATACTACAGTCAACAACATGCCAGAAACGTAATATGCATTCACATTGATAAAAGGACACATAGGCCTACGAGTAAACAAACAAAAGGAAATGGGACCTAATCTTCACCGCCACAGCCGCAAAAGCTGCTGGGCAATACAGAGCTGAGGATTGTGGGTAAACTGCCGTGGTTGTGGTCCTGAAAGGGGCACCTCATCCTTGACCCTCACTGTCCAGTGAGCTAGAACAGGATAGGCCGGTGCTTAGCGTTGCCTCTCTGAATGATGTCAGAAAGCTGTACTGTAGACAACTTTAATCTCTCACTTTGGCAGACAGTGAAAAGAAGCCCCCGGTGGGCTCCAACTATAACTATGAAGATGAAGTCTTATTAAAATTATGCACATGATTGATTGCGAGACAGTCCCAGCTCACCAAAGTAAAAGCCTTTCAAGCCTGGGCAACAGCCTAAAGACAAAATGCTCAGAGAAAGAAATCCATGTTACACACTAAAAAGAAGATTTGTAGTTAACTTCAACTTACTTTTTTTTCCTAGGATTTTCTGTCCAGATAACAGTTAGGAAGTCCACGATAACTTAAAAAACAACATATTAAAACCCATGTTTTTGGCTACGCAACTTGCTCTGCGACCTGTTTTCTTATTTTAGATGCATCTAAAATTAAAAAAAACAGGTCACAGAGCAAGTTGCATAGCGTGAAACACCAGGAAATACCACTGTGGAGTAATTTAGAAATATATTAGAATATAAAATAAGTATAAAAATGTCATATTACTAAGCTGTGACATAAAAATGATGACAGAGAAAGACCAAGAAGATAGTAGATCTAGCAATAGGATGGATGGACATGCCCTCTGATTCCTGGTGTGCTATGAGCCAACACCAGATCCTGTGTTTTGACTCTTTGTCCGTTTTGCAAACATTTAGAATAAATGATTCAAGTCCATAAAATGTCAGCTCTGCATTTTATGGGATGTACTGTATGTTTCTAGTTATGTCTCTAACAGTCAGGGCAATTGGGTCCGACTGTACTTCGCTCTATTAAGAAACATTTATCTTACTTATTCTTCCATAACATAATGTCAGGCAAGACTTTAGTAAAAAAGGAATGATAAAGGGCCCTTATATCATTAATGGGCTTTGACATATTAGTACAAAAAAAATAAATAAATAAATAAATATATATATATATATATATATAGTACAGTAATATCAGTCTAATTCGCACAGGGGATCTCATGTGATTTAGAATTAGGTATAATCCCGACTGTAGCAGAGAACACTGCAGATGGTCAAGACAGACAAAAGATATGACGTTGAGATACAGTATATTGATCACCCCCGCCCTCCCACCTCCCTTAGCTTGATTGTAGGAAATGTAATATTGTAAGAGCTGGTTAATGAGAACTAAGCAGATAATTATATTAACTTTGACCTTAACTAGTCAAATATGGTTTGTTATGGACAAAGAGCTGTTTGTTTGCTCTCTCTTTCTTTTAAGTTGCGTACTAGAGCACGATTGGCTTCCAAAGTCGTGCTGATGTAACACATTGATCTTCTATGTACATGTGTTAACTTTGAATTTGAATTGATTTTATTTGATAGTGACGGTGCAATTTAACATAGTTCAAATACAGAGTATAAACCTGATGCCCTGCACAGAGAGTTTATAGCTATTGCTAATGTTCAGCTCTTGTCCCGAGTTGGGCTTTTACAAGTACAGTGTAATTAAAACATAAAGCTAGTATCATAAAACCACAATAAACTACGAATATGGAACTATAGTAAAATGTGTATCTCACAACACACATACCTCAGTACAACAATACATAACACACCTTGAAATGTACAGTACATTTAGCTAAAATGGGCACAGTTCTGATTTGCTTCACCCATTTTAGCTGAATGTACTGTAAATTACAAGGTGTGTTATGTACTGTTGTATTGGACTGAGATTTAAGGTGAATACTGAGAAATGATGAAATGAAGCATGGCAAGAATGAATATTCAAACAGACTCAATAAAAAGTGGCCAAAAATATCCAATAATGTAACTGTCAGGAAGAAGAGAGCTTCTCAAACAAAAACCAACCAGCCAACGTGTAAATACTATGTCTGATGCGTAGCCCTTCAGCATGTGCCTATTTTTTACAGGGTGTCTAAACAGTCTTTCTGGCACTTTTTCTTTGAGTTTGACAATAAAAGAAACTCAGTCGAGATAAGTCACTGAGTGTTTCACCTTATTTTTGTGAATTACTAAAGCTCTCTTTTTCATTGATCACTACACAATGTAGGGAATTATAGTACCATATAATAGTGCATCAGATGGCACTTTGGGACACTCAGGTCATTCTTTTCATCTGTGGAAGTTGTTTGAATGTTCCCCTTTTCCCTTTCTGTGCAATGCATGATGGTAGTTAGCTCTCAGTTTGTAATCCTCAATTGTACACTTTTTATAATGCATTGTGGGCATAGTTCACTATAGGGCATAATAATGCTCACTAAACACTTGGACAAAGCTACAGAATGGCCATTGATCCTTTATCGACTACTACGACTACTACTGCTAACTATTTAAACCATGTATCCTTTACTTTTAGCTATTTCAACCATTTATCATTACTTTTAGCTAACTATTTCCATTTGTATCATCATGTTTAGCTGTGGTTTAGACTCAAGAATTCTCAAGAATTACGACAAAATTCCACACAAATGTCTAATAGGATAAAATGATGAAGTGATGACATTTTATATCCCAAAGTCAAAGGTCAGCATTACTGTGACATGACAATTTTCTGCAAAAACATGTATCTGGCCATTATTCAACGCCATATCAGAATGGGAGATTGTGACCTTATTTCACATTTGGTCGGATATTGAATTGGTGACACTAATCTTGGGTGCCCACCTTGAAACTGTGGCGATTGTTTAGATCTTCTGTTGCTGCCACGTTTTAGAATGTGTAGCTTCTTTGCAGCACCATCCGTATTTGAAGCATTGTCTATGGACATGGTGACAACTTTGTGTTCTCTCCTGTTCCTCTGGTCGTCCACCACAAGCTCGTTGGTTTCTCTGATATTGAGCTTCAGGTGGTTGCCGTTGCACCATGTGACGAAGCTCTCTGTCAGTCCTCTGTTAAAATAGTCTCTAAGTGAAGACAGCATGTTTCTCACTGGAAATTATTCACTGGAATCATATGTGTCAATAGTGATAACTTTCATTTAACAAAAAAAATCTTTTTCTTAAATTCCTTCAAAGTCTTCACTACATACAGTATATTATGAGTATGGACGTACATGGATGTAAACTGCAACATAATTGAGTTACTCCACAATCACTGGGGAATCATGGGTATCACTTTATCACAGTATACAGTGAATAATGGCCAGAAACGTAGTGTTTCCATTTCCTTAGTACTTCCTTATCTTCGTGCAAATCTAAAGAGAACTAGAAAGAAAAATATAATTGATTAAGATTCAACTTGAATGGAGTATAGATCAAACTATAAAATATTTCAATGCAGCTCCTCTGACCTTTGAAGCTCAACGTGGCATGAAAAAGAGGATGCTACTCTCGCTAACCAACATAAAGTGCATTTGTGAGCTAAATTTGCCAGCCACTGTTCAAAAGCTTTTGGAGGAGATATATTGATTACCCCTCCTCCGTTAACTTGATTGTGGGAAATTAAATAATGCAATAGCTGTTTAATGAGAACTAAGCAGAAAATTAAATCAACTTTGACCTCAGAACTAGTCATATATGGTTAGTGCTGTGGACAAAGAGCTGTTTGTTTGCTCTGTTTGGCTATCTTTGTGCCTCTGCCGTTTGAATGAGTAAGCTGCTGTGACGGAGGGAGGAGTGCCAGTGCTCCTCATCCCGGCGGTGCATGAGAGGGAGATCAAGAATGAAAGAGGAAAAGGCCAGAAGAGCTCAGGCTTTTATCACATGCAGGTCTGGTCAGTTTTTATACTGACTTGCATCGACATTATCTTGTTGCATCACAGTTCTTATGTATTAACTTGAATCCCTCTCAGGCAATTTTATGATCATGTACAGGGCCGACCCCTGGCATAGGCCATATAGGCGGTCGCCTAGGGCGCCACCATGTGGAGGGGGCACCACTCCGCCAATTCAATTCAATTCAGTTTTATTTATAGTGTCATATCATCACAGAAGTTATCTCAGGACACTTTTCATGTAGAGCAGGACTAGAATAGGCTCAGTGAAGTCCCAACATCACCCAAGAGACAGTGGCGAGAAAAAACTGCCCTAACAGAAAACAAAACTGCGTTTTACTGAAAAAACAAGATATGAACGTTTAAAAATATATAAGTGGGCATCCCCTTTAGCTGATATTTTTTTTCATTTTTTAAGAAAAATAGTTTTTTTTTATTTTACTGAGTTGGTTTTGTGGTGTAGCGTGCGCCAGTCGATACACTAAGCAACAACACAACACTGTGAACTCTCAGCAGCAGGTACATGGTCGTGTCCAGGTCACCCAAGATTTGTAAAAGTCTCGCAAGATGGTCAAGGTTAGCCATTGACCTTGAATGAAAGGTCAGGATAGGTCGTCTGAAATGAGTTTTCGCAAATCTAGACACGACCCAGCCACATCCAGAGGAGAGGAGAAAGACTGGCGGGGGGTGGGGGCGGCTAGGGCTCCAAAAATCCTCAGCTGGCCCTGATTATGTATTATCTCAGACTGCAAATGAATAATTGTACCAGTTCTCTAAATACAATGAAAAATCTATGAAAATGCATCTCTATCCTGCCCAAATCAGTGTAGTTAGATAGCGCACATAAATCTCCTTTTTTCCTGTTTGTTAATATAATCAATATTCATTTTTTCCGAATTTCTCTATTTATTTTCCGTTTCCTTTATTGGATCAAGTTACTCTGCCCGTCGTTGCCTCTCATCACCCCAATTGCCAGTCTCGGGCAAATTGGGTAATTGGCTGTGCCTGAGTTCAATTTATTTTCTCCATCATAGTCGCTGCCAGTTCCAAGCGTGTTACAGAGTTTCTGTGAGTGCCAATTCCTCCAGTGTAGATGACCACGCGCCTCCTCTGATGCACATGCAAGTCTCTTCTTTTCACCAAATAAGGTTCTCCAAAAATAAACAGCTGCACCAATTAACTCTGACCAGGTTCTTTGCAAGGTTTCCACGTGGGACTTGAATGACTTGAACCCAGAATTGGGCCTGCATGTTTGGGGCCTACAAAATCTAGATGTGGAGGTCAGGGTGGTGGATGGGCGTATAGTGTGTCTGACTTTCATTCAGGAGACTGGAATTTGCTTCCCATACACCAACATTAACTTTAACTCAAATATGTGTTTTAGTTCCTTAACCAAAAGTTATTTGCCATAACCACAACCTTTCCAGTGTGAATCACACAGTGAAAATCAGGAGGGTCAACTTTTTCTCCAGGGCTGTACAGGGAACCCAGTACTGTGCATGTGCATGCAGTAAACTGAAGTCCTTACAGTATCTTTCTTGTTTAACGCACAACTAAACTGTAACTAGACTGTTTGCATCCATCGTAGACACTTGACACAATCTAATTCAGAAACTTAGAAGATAAGAAAGTAAAGTCTATTAAACTAGCTAAGCTAGCTACTTAGGTAGCTAGGTCTGGATTGAATGGGCTTTCACTCCTGGATAGTGAAAAAAAACTCCCTGGCCTGTTTGTATTTCCTTAAACCAATCACAATCGTCCTGGGGACGACGCCACGCCCCGACGGTGCATCTGCAAAATAGTGTCGGGAGGGAACCTGTTTCGGCGTAACATCTACACCAAAATGATGTAAACATATTATTTGTAGTTCTTTACAATCATTTGTCAAATGAACAGAGCAAACATGCCTTATTGCATGATCGAAATCTTAAAAACTCATCATTTTTGCATGTAGGTTGATAGCTCAGAGGCCGATGTTTCCTGTAGCGACGGGACTTTGAGAACGGGAACACGGACTTCCTGTTTCTGTGCCGGGTAGATTTTCCAGAGCCTTTATCCAGGCACTGTTTTTCCGGTAAGCTATAGAAATCGTATTACAAGATTCTCAGGCATGAGTATGGGAGAGGCTATATTGTAATATTTACGATTACAGGTCCTGTTGTTTTTAGCTCTTTTGGGGGGGTCCAAGTCTTAATTAGTAATTCGAACCCTGTCCTTAACCATACTGTAGTTGCCAAAGCGTGAATGTTAAAAACATTGGCATGGGACATTAAAAAAAAATTGTCCTTGAATGTAATCCAGGATTTTGAAGAATCGTCCAAAGTCGACATTCTTTTCTGGCAGCAAGGCACAAACCCTGGGTCTGGTGTCAATGTCCTGTGCTTTGTATGCTCATTCATCCACCCCTGTCTCCTTCCCCAGTGTCAAGAAAATGACCATAATCCTTTTAACATTCGGTGTTTAGGATTATGAAAAAAACATGTTGAGGATTATACTTTTTAATGCAGTTACACCAACAGAACATGCCAGTATGCTTCTCTTTTAAAGATCCACTTCAGGCATGTTTTAAGACAAAATACTTTGAAAAAAAAAGTTCAGTTACTTAGTTCAACATGCTGAAAATTACATCAACTCCTGTCCCTCATTGAAAAATCCACAATCTATGAATATGCAAATATAATCCTACTTCAGATCACTAAATAACAATTTAGAAAAGGTGTATTTTTTAATCTATCCAGCACAGATGTTTTGGACTAAACCTCCCTGCACTCCACTCACTCTCCTCTGCTCCCACCAGTGTCAATGTTCAAGCATCCCACTTATGCGTTTATAATGCATGCATGAACTAAAACGAATGTTGCTTTACTGTTTTTTTTCCTGCTGTCTGTGAAGTTTTCACAATGACAGATCTCATCAGTGAACCAAAAATTGATCCAAACTGTGCACATACAAGTGTGCACAGTTTGCATTTTGCAACAGTGCAAATGCATTAGGGATTAAAGTAACTTGCTTGTGGTTGTGCATGGTATAGCCCATTACATACAAACTGTATATACTTTACATTACAGCTGACCATTTTTTGAAGCATACCAGACATTTTTAGATCGATTTCCCACCTTCGAAACAGCCATTGGTTTCAGTTCATTTCAGCATGTTATAGATATCATCTTACACAAACCTAGGTTAACATAGGTAATCCATCACACAGAACATCTATCTGCATTATAGATTATTTGTCAGTTATATTATGGGGTAATGTGGTTGTAAAAATATGCATAACAACATTCATTAATGTTATCTGGCTGTCATTTTCTCATAACACACTGTAGCTTTTGAAGGTAATGCACTGGAATCTTATTTGAGAACATCTTCAAAAACGCCGGACACAGCGACATCGCCAGACCAAACCGCAAATGTGAGTTAGGCTGAAACCTCCCAAAATGCAGATAGACCTACAACAATTAACTGTAAAAAAAATAATAATAATAATAATAATGGACGCAGCAGCAGTGACGTCACCCACTGGTTTGTGGACTACCGTTTTGAAGCCTTGAGTTTGGCATTTGGCCATCTTGTTTTTTTGGAGCTAGAAGTGACCATATTTGGACAAAAGGGCGGAGCTGGGGTGGATGACATGTCTAAGCCAGTGTCTTCTATGGGTTCAATCAAACTTTTAAACAGATTTTCAACCGGCTGACCTGGGTCATCTGGCGGAGTTCTGCCGGTGGGTGAACAGGGACCTCCGGGCATTGCCGCCGCTCATTTGCTTGCATGGCAGTATCAGAACCCACTGAAAATCTGCACACTTTCCCTTAAGTTACCAGCTTACGCTAGTATGTCGTGTGTCTTTAGCACTCTGAACTATCCAGAGGCCATAAGTGCATTCTGACTTAAAGCAAGTCCCACCAAAGCATATCATCTTGATTTATTCTTCCACATTTCTCCCTTTCTCTCCTTTGGCTCTCTCCCTCTATATCACCCCCTCTCTGTCTATCTCTATATCTCCATCAGTCTCACTCTCCATCTCTGGTTATGTTAATGATCTGATGTGCAGGCAGAGAAGGCACCTGTGCGAGGCTAACGTGAGACGACACCAATCGTTTCATCACAATGGGGAGCCCCTGAGACCAAAAGACTCACTTAAAAGGCGTATTTCAGGGTATTAATTGCTTGACATGGCTCACCCAGGTATGGGAACCCTTTAGTATGGCAATATAAAAAGGCTAGCAGAGAGAGAAAAAAAATGTGTGCTGTGGTCGGCCAAGAGGATGGCTGAAATATTTCAGTGTGTAACAAGCGGCGAGGTATTTCTCACAAAATCACGTGCCGCAAGCAGAAAAAGTTACGGTAATTGAGTTAACCGCCCCTCCTGCCCTTCACTCTTTCATGGTGTGTCTGGTTCTGTGCGAGAGTGGGAGTCATTTCACGTGACCTGGGGTTTTCGTACCAAAACTGCACTTTTTTTTGCCTTTGAGTTATCAGTAAATGAAAAGACAGAAGAATGAGAGCCACAGATACAGAAAGATCCAGGGAGCTAAACAGACTCTATGAGAGAAATGGTGGATAAAACATTATCCACCTGCAGTAAAGCATTACAAAACCTTGTCCCACCACGACCTGGTATCATATCAGGTAGTGGGATTAAATGGTCAATACAAAGAAGAAGAAGAAGAAGAAGGGAATGTTGGCTACAGGTGTGAAAATGTGAACTCCACCAAGGAAAATACATAATACGTCACCATGTTATAAGAAAAATACTGTTAAATGTTCTACTTTGTGCTTCATTAAGAGTTAATGAAAGACCAAACGTTCCAGTATCAACATTAAGAGTAAAATTAAATGTTTGTTCCTTTAAAATGTTGCCAAATGTATCATTTTATGAGTCTGCTTTGTTTTTTGTCTCATCAATTTCATGTTTTGCCATAAATTTAAGAAATTCCACAAATCATCACTGTCCTGTAAAACAAAGTATATCTAACACTTTTCATAAGCTCAGAAAAACAGCCCTGATTTCACTGTGTGACGATGCATTTTCCAGATAATCCACTCTGTTTATGTCACCTACAAAATTAGAAATTTCACAGCCCATAATCACCAAATGAAATTACAATGATGCAAACAATTATATCTTTTTTTTTAAAGTTTAAATATTTTTGCAATTGTATCACATTCTTCTTCTTCTCCTTATTATTATTATTATTATTATTTAATTTTCAATAGTCTGTACCCATACAGACATTTGGCGAGTATTATAATAACTACAGTCATAATCTCCATGCTCCTACGTCACCAGTCATCAGTGCCTCGGCTACTTTTTAATCAAGTTGTTTTCATGTGAAATTTGCAGTAGTTTCTGTTTAGTTCGGTGTCATCATCCCAACAGAGATTTCAGGGATGAATTATTTTAAGTGACTCTAATGCCACACAATTCAGCCCTAGAAATGTGGCATGGGTGCCTCTATTATTTTAATTTCACATCTAACAGAGTTGTCATAGTCGTTTTACAGCTATCAGAAAACAAGGGTGCTCTTTATCTAAAGCACACAATCACACACATGACACAAACGCATTATTTAGAAATTTGATTTGAAGTCATGGAGGTATTGGAGGTCTGCATTATTAATCCATGTATTATTGGCAACTCTGAGGCCTTATACATAAGTAGACATTAACACGACATCTGAAAGCATCGTCACAGGAGTAGGTGTGTCAGTTTCACTTACCTGTCCGTACCAGTTATATTCCAGCATCGCGACAACACTTTCAAAAACACACACAATAAAAACAAAAAAAAAATCCTAATAAATGTGGCCTGTTGCTCTCTTCTCAACACAACTATACAACTCTTCCCTGTGTGGGATTGATGTCGTCAGGACTTTGGGGGGCCAGGCGAAAGCTAAGCCATTACACACACACACACACACACACACATACACACATTTTTGTACACATGCACTGGCAAGCATGCACACACACTCACTCACACACACACCCCTGACTCTCCTGTT
>JAOVVB010045306.1:0-14939 GCA_028570985.1 Heterobranchus longifilis
GACTTAGCCTGACAGTTAGCCTGCCCCGGACCAGGTTAATTTGCCAGCATAAGTTGCCGGGGTAACTGAGTTTGAACTTTTTTAAGTTTGACTTATGAAACCGAAGCTACCAAAAATAAGCCTGACTAACCGAAATAAGCCTGGCTTATACTCTAATCTTGGTTTATGGAACAGCCCCCTGGTCTGAGAACTGAATCCACTGTGGAAGAACCAAAAAAAGTGCTACAAAACCACAAGTGCTTGATCTAAAAGTGAGTCAGTCCTTATAGACCCACATTTTAAAATGTTTAACTTCCCAAAAGAAATAAACATGTTTAGCCTCGTATAAAAATAAAAAAAAAAACTGTACACTGTATATACATTTTCTCTCTCCCAAAGTTATCTTGTTATATTTTGTTATGCAGTCCACTGAGTCTTAATGATGTGATGAAGGTGTTGTTTATGTATGGAAGGAGTCTCCAGTGTCGATGCTTTGTAACGGACAGAGCAAAACTTGTATGATTATAAGGTTGAAAATGAATAAAAGTTGTACCTTCTATATTTGACATCCTCAGTTTACGCTTTGTGTTTTCTTACTAACATGACATGCTGTGTGTTTTTATTATAACTTAAAAAGAGAGAGGAGAGAGGCTCCTCACAGAGTCATTACTGTCGAGCTGTTAATATGTCTTAGAGCTCAGATTAGTCTTATCCTACGTGTTAAGTTGCCTTTGACTTTTCCTTATGCCTGTGGACATTTTAATTAGAAATAATTAGAAATTCATTGTGCTTTTCATTAAAACTAACACTGACCTATTTGAACTCTTAAGTATCATCTGGCAGTTGATTCATTTATTTCACTTTAGTCCATGCAGAGGTCCAAACACAGAAATGTTCCATCCATTATCACACTGATGCAGACTAACACGTGCCAAATTCTCTACTAAATAAATCCTTTACTAAGTGTTAAATGCATCAGCTCCAAATAAAAACATCACACTTAATGCTAATAAATGCCCCAAACCATGAATACAAAGAGACACTTCACGGTCACTACAAAATTCCCCCCAAACCAACCATAATCACCACTTACTGTTAAATACACCAAGTCTAAAATCAAACACAACCCTTAATATTTAAAACCCAAAACACAAACCAACATAAACCCCCCTCACTGCGTAATGTCCTCCACCCAAAAATCAACACTGTAACCTGCTAAATTTCACACACATAAAAAAACACCTCCACCATCCTACGAAGGCATAAATCTAGTGCACATGGAAGCTCCAGCCCTTGGTCTAATTTGTGGTCTTGTCACAGTCAGGTGATGGAAATATACAGTATATTTTTTTCCTTCATGCTTCCATACTAACCTCAGTCACACAAATTACACATCTGGAGGAAATCCAGAGAGAAATCAGCAGAGCGTGTTTTTAATTTAAAAGCACCAGAGATAACTCCAACATGCAATGCCACACACACACACACACACACGCACACTTTTACCGCATGTGTTCAACACCCAAGTAGTGTTCTCACTCAGAAACATTAATATTTAAATTCCAAAAAGTTCACTTTAAAATTTGACTGAATTCTGGTATGAAATAATATTCATGAAAACGAAGCTCAAACATCTCCTTGGGATCCTTCTAATAAAGCAATGGCCACAGTGGTTCGCCAATATCTCAATATCAATATCTACGTCATTTAATAATATTATTTTACTGTCAGGCAAATGGAGCAACATTGATTAACAATTATATATGAGTAAACAGGTGACAGGATCATGAGCACCCAAGGCTCACCCAAGGCTCACCCATGCCCGTGGGGACCAAAAGCCAGTCTGTTTTGTCTGATCCCACAGAAAAGCCAAAAACAGCACAAACCAGTGAAAAAAAGTTAAGAAAGGCACTAGAACACTCAGCCTGGTGCATTTCAGCCTGATGAATATGGCTAGCAGGCAAAGCGTTTAAGGTTACTGATCTGGCCTAAAACTTTACTAGATGTCAATTCAATCAAGCTTCCATGTGATGTGTTGGACAAACAAGTCCTGTACACAGAGTCCCACAGAACCTACACAATATTGAGCACACACTGTCCTACAGTATATCCTATAGTGATATATCTATCTGGAAATCATCTCTGTAACTTCTATATTTATTCATTCATGTTCATTCAGGAGACAATCACATGTAGAAATGTTGACACTGGGTCAATAAAAAAAAAAAAAAGTCAAAACATTATAAAAAATAAAATAAATTCTCAATCATTGCAGTTTGTTCTTTACCTGCTTGGAGTTAAGGCTATTAGTAAGGAAGGTGCATTTTATGCAAGTATAAATACCACTAAAGAGAACAAATGGTGGAAGAGGTAATCGCTTTTGTGGTTTGAATGTAAAGCAGGACATTATGCTCTGGGCATTTTTCTTATCGCTGGCAACCACAGCAAAAAGACAGCAAAGTAATACGTGCTTAAAATGTCTGCTCAGTTTAAAGAGACGCATGAGAGGAACTCTGTTCAGCAGGGATCATGATTATGATGATGTTTCAAATAAACAAATTAAGACAAGCAAACTAAAGAGTAAATTAAATACAATAAAATACTAAACCTTGATTAAGGCAGGTCATAGAAACTAAGTTGGCTGGATGTTTGATAGCAAAATTAATAAAATCCCATTTATAAAGGTTGGAAATATATTACTATAGTTTACAGATACTACTCAAGACCTATATGATGTGTATGTACACTTACTATTTACCATCTGCTCATTTATTCACTGATCTAATCAGCCAATCATGTGATGGCACTGACACAGAATAGGTCAAAATATTCTATTAAGGTTCACATGAAACGTTAGAATAGGGCCAATCAAAAAAAAGAAAAAACACAATATGTATTTTATTGTCACCTAAGTCCAGACGTTCACATGATATTTATGTAGTATTGATCTCATCTATTTAAAATGTAACAATCCCTAAATACAGGAATTTCAGGAGAGCTTTTTTTTCTCAGTAACCAATTCAATACAATTTATCATCTGTATTAAAGTGCTTCATCCACTAAAAAAGATACATTTATTTCACTAAAATAATCTAGAACAAATCTGCTTTATTCTAACTAGATTTATGGAAACATAAAAATAATAATAACCGAAGACAATAACTGATCATGATTTAATATATTTGATGAGCTGGTTGATCTTTCATTGACGAAGCCTATAAAATACTACATTTATACCATATTGTTTTTTAAAAGCCATCTACACATTTTATAAGAGTATATTAAAAAAGAGGAGGCTCATTATTTTTTTTTATTTAAAACACCCTTTATTGTAAATATGCAGCGCAGTCAGGAGACAGGCCTGAACTGACGGAATTCAGCAGAATAATGAATAAATACACAGGGTAAAAACATTTCTTTGATCATTTACAGCATTTACATTTTAAACCCCACTGGATGTACATTTTATTCCAAAAAACTACAAGTTACTACAAGACTTTCTTACTACAAGAAATTCCTGTAAATCCTTCTTCATGGTTGATCTGAATTTATATTACAGAAAAAAATTACATAATTTAAAACAGTAAAACCCGAAACCTGAAAAGTTTTCAGACACTCCCACATTCATATTTAGTACCTAATTATCATATCACAAATAATTGGCTAACAAATATATTTACTCTTTTTTTACTTTAATTAGATATTATATTAAAATATGTCTTTTGCTTGGTATTTAACACCAACCTAGAACATTAAAATATAAATATCAGGTACTAAGACAGAACATACACTCTTATTTTTGAAACCCGCTTTCCCTTTGGGTAGAACCCTATAATTCTTATGTATTACCAGAATTTTTTTCTTTTTTTGAAAAATGAGAACCCTTGAATATCCAAGCAACATGGAAAAAAAAAACATGTTTTTGAAAGTGGAACTCTCAACCAGGAGCTAAATGTTAAACTACTGACAGGTTTGAGACATTACAAAGAAAACAATGAGCAATGATTTGGGGGGTTTGTACAGCACATTTAAGGGAGTTATTGAAATAAAAAAGAAATAAATAAGGTTCTTTAAAAGTTCACTGGATCACATCAGGGTTTGTTTTTTTTTACTACATAAACTGTACAGAATTTAAACAGTAAAATCCCAAACCTATAAACTGGTTGCCATGGAAATCCCATTCATAAATTAATATTTTGTACCTTGTCACATCACATTTGATAAAAAAAAAAATTACATTAATTAATACATTGAAGGTTATATTTTATTCAATCTTTATTGTCATTTATAGCTATTAATCAAACAATTAGAAATCAATAATAAATAAGGTACTGAGCCAGAACATAAACTTTTAATTCAGACACATAACTCTTCTACTGTCCCTCTGGGTAGGACAGGGGTAGGCAAGTTCGGTCCTAGAGAGCCTTAGTAATCCTAGTAAAGACCTTGATTAGCTTGTTCAGTTGTGTTTGATTAGGGTTGGAGCTGAACTTTGCAAGTTTGTCGGCTCTCTAGGAGCGAACTTGCCAAACACTGGGGTGGAACTAATGCATATTAAAGTCGTGTCTCATGAAGGAAAAAAAATACCTTTAAACTCTTAAAATCCTATATCTAGTAAGATATTTATGTTTCTTTTTAGATACATTACATACTGTACATCACATGTATGTAATGTATCAAACTTAAATGCATCCCACTAAATGTCTTTTTTTTTATCAGTGGAAATCATTTGAACATCCAGAAGCTCTTAACCAAGAGCTAAATGTCAAAAAGAAAATAATGAGCAATAATTTGGAGTTGGTATGGCACACCAGGCCAGTTAATACTTAAATTCTTTAAGGGTTCTTTAAAAATTCATTAGAATTAAAGATTCATTAGGGGATTTCAGTAAACATTAAAGGGTTTTATTTGGAAGAAAATGTCTTTGTTGTAGGGTCCTATAAACACTTTCAGGATTCCTCCTATGGGACAACCAAAGCACAAAAGTGTGTGTGTACGGCCAGTACAGTCTACGGCGTGTTCTACTGTCTAATTGTCCAGAAGTATATACAGTACTGTGTAAAAGTCTTGACCGCCCCCCCCATTTCTTCTTATTAGGTAAAATGAAAGGATTAAAAAAAGCAAAAAACAGGAACAAATGCTTTTACAGGCTGCTAAGTACCAAAAGTACCCTTTAAAAACTGGTTGTTTATGTAACCACCACAGCAGCAACCTCATTTCCTCTCAGCATTTAGCATCACCAGTACAGGTAGTGCCTGACTTGAGTTATGAACTTCCTATGATACGAACAGACCACAGTTCTACAAACATCCATAGATAAGAACAAATTGTGGAAGTAACTCCTGTATATTGTACAAAAAATAAACACTGCAGTGCACCAGATACCAATATTTACAATTATGTACAATATTTTCAGTGTGTAAGTGAATGTATAAAATGTCTAAAGTCCGGTATGTTGTATGTGTGTGTGGGGGTGCGGGAGAAATGAGTCGCCTCATCAGTTTTAATGAATCAGTCCGGGAGCATGATGATAGAAAATGTCTGTCCTGTAAATCTGTCCTGATGGTGAATAATCCTAATTTTGGAAAATCCTCAACAAAACAGAGTTCACAGTCCAATACAGCGGAAGAGAGCTATGAGGAATAATGGCGTCCCCTCATGATTTAAAGGCGCGTTTCACATATATGAGATTCCTTTCCTTAGTTGCGGTTATGGTCTTTGGCCACCTGATGGCAGTGTGGGGAACGCGGACAGATTTAATCAAGTGGATTGATATGCTTTACATTGTATTTTCATGTCAAAGGTGTACAAGTCTCACTTTGTCAGGCTTACAAACAATCCGACTTATGAACGTGCTCCCGGAACAGAACTCATTTGAGTCGAGGGCTACCTATATACGAATCACCGGCCTGATCACCCGTCATCACCTGCACCTGTTTCTCACTGGTTTATGTCTCACGTTAGATGCTTTTATGCTTGAGTGATTCATAGGTCACTGCGTGGCTTAACAAACAAAAAACATTCCTCTGAAACTGCTCAGGTACAGGGACTGGACTGAAAATTAGACAAAAAAAAGGCCTTCGGGAAACCTGGAGAACTATTCCTTAAAAATAAGAAAATCTGGAGCTTTGGAAGCAAAATGTGAAGAAATGAGGGGGTCAAAACTTATGAATAGCCATATATATTTAATAATATTGTAAAGTGTTAAGTTAGCCAATTCTGAAAGACTAATTAGGTACTTGAGATATAAACGGTATATAGAAGATTTCAACAACAAAATATTCTAAAACGTAATATTAGCACCAAGTCATGTGGGTAATTATGTCTGATTTTTGAGTTGATCTTGATCTTTGTTTTGTCTTTAGAGCTAGACAGGATGAAATAGACCCTGGTGTACGGTTTTATAAACACTCACTAAACTCTTTGTAGAGTTCTGCAGTGGCAGTAATGGTGATCCAAGCTGCTGAAATAGCTAAACTATTAGCTTAGACGACTTTCCTGCAATGTAAACATAAAAAGAAAATCTTTTCCTAGTGCAATGAAACAGCATTTATAAAAACCTAATTCATTTACTTCAAAAAGCAGTTGATCTTTGCAATTAAACTAATGCTTAACATAAAGCAGTGGTTATTATTAACAGATTAACACATCAATCCTGAAAATCTAACGTATGTGATGTTTGTTCCTTTGACCCGTATCAAAGCCATCATGTGTGTAAAGTGAAAATGTGAACTTTAAAACATTCTCCTTGAGCTAAGATTTAAGAAACCAGGAAAGCAGTGAAGCTGCGCTGAAGTTCTTTAACTACTGCAGTTTTGTCACCAGCTCCTGGTACGTCGTCCTCTCTCTCGCAGGGTCGTGTCTCTCCATGACGTAGCGTTTACCGTTGGTTCTCAGGTTCTCCTGAAGCTCCTCGTCACTCAGCAGTCTCTTGGACAGAAGCACGAACTCCTACAGAAGATCAAGAGATGATCCAAATATTATAATAATTCTGTAATACCATGAGAGCAGAACTACAAAACGTTTAAAACATCTGAATGATGTTTGGATGCTCAATCGTTCACAAGAAATGAACTTATTTCAGCTTTGTTTGAAACCCTCTGATTAAATTGAAATCTGAAACAACTGTAGTTTTCGAACCATCAACCTCAGGTGCGGTGGACCATGATCTTCTAGTACTAAGCTGTGTATATGTTACATATGTTAAAGTCCCTGCTTCATGTGCTTATGGTAATAAATCTATTCGCTATAAATTACCTAATGTTCACAGCACAGCTAATTTAGTTGTGTAATATGTTTTTTTTATATTAAGCCACGCCTACAACACTGAAGAAAGGAGTCTCCAGTGTCAGTGCTTAATAATAGTCACTAGGTTTTGGATCTATTCGCCTTAAAAGAGAGAAAAAAAGAAAAGGCAAGAGATGGAATGGGTGTTTATAGCTGCTATAACGTAAGTGAGAACAGGAATAAAATTTTTAAGGTTAAACTTAAAAATAAAAGTATGAAATCAATCTTTAATAAATAAATCCTTATATTATAATTTTTTTTAAATTTCTAAGATGCTTTCCCTGCGTTGATGACTCGGTAACTCCTCCGAGTTGTGTGTGTGTTTTATTTTATTCTTAATAAGAACAAGTGAATTAAAATCAGATCTGATTAAACTTCTTAAATGTATTAATGCCTGTTATAGCTTTAAATGATTTTCATAACGAGATTACGGGAAGATGGAATGCTGCTCAAACCCTGATGCTAACACCATTAGCATAAATCTTGCTAATGCCATCAAGTCCACCTCGCTCTTCATGACTACACAGATATTTGCGACTCCTCTCTGTGGGAAAAGTGCCACGTTCCTTTCTCTATAATATTCTTCTAAAGCTCCTGATGATCTCCACCCTTTTGTTTTTATCTACTCTCTCATTCAGCTGATTTCTTTCTCCATAATGTACCAATCAGACCTTTCTTTTGTGTGTGTGTCTGTGTGTGTTTCTTTTTAACACGGCTTAACATTTAAAGCTCTCTGTCATTCCCTGCTGCGTAATCTTATCCCTGAGTACAGAGGTAGATATCTGTCTCTGTGTGCGAGGAGCTAATATTCATCCATGATCTCGTGAGAGGCTCTGTGTTTCCCAGCATGCCGTGGCGTGAGGCTCGTGATATCGTTCTGATCTCAGCGGGACGCAAGAACCCGCGAGAACATCAGAGTCTAGTTTACAATGAAACCGTTCTCTCATTGCTTATAATGAGTCTCTGTCTATGGGACGCTGCGGGATCAGAAATCAAGCCACAGAGAGAGAGAGAAAATAGAGAGAGGGGGAATATTTCACTACTCTCATCATATCTGTTCAGTGAGGGTCTTACACTAGTGTCTTTATATTTTATATTTTATGTTCTTTATTTTAGTAAAGTTGTGTGTAAATATATTTCATGGTTATAGCCGAGTTAAAAACACCCTCCAGATTTACAAATTTTCATCTTAAAGCATCAATCAGCATTCATAACTCAGCTAATTTACCATAGCCACACCCACAAACAGCCATAAAAGGTAAAGCTGAAAATTACAAAACATTGAAAGAACGCCACCTAATCATGGCATGTGATAAATATTCAGCTCAGCTGCTGCAGTGCATCAGTTACCCTGAACATACACTACCGTTCCTTTGTTTTCTAGGGCGCCAATACTTACAAAAATGTCCCTTATACTGTTGTATAAGTACAATAATTTTTTTCTTATTTTTATCAAAACTTATTTCTTAAACTTGACAGAGTAATCTCTATATAAAATCACAGCTGCTGCCTACAATTTGATGTATACACCGTTTTAGAATTTTTGCATGTGACAGCACAACGTCTGTCCACCATGGTCCCACCCACTCCTGGACACTTTCAGCAAATAAAAGACATCTGATAACGTTATGTCATTGTAAACAACATGCTGTCCCCTCAATAATCACTTCTGTCGTTCCGAATCGCCAGTGCCTCTTTACATCAGACATCTCCATGCTCGAAAGGGGATTCACAGAGCTTTCAGCACCTAGGACAGCTCCTCTGGCAGGTTGCCTTGCCTGCTCGGCTCGCCATGAGGACTCACTCCGCACTGAATTACACCAGCTGTACCTGCGCCCCGTCATGGGCGACCCCCGTAGATCCACTAGGATTTCAAATAGTGTGTCTGACCATTCAGTAAACTGAAAAGATGCTGCTGTTTGCACTGCTATAAATAAAAGCACTGCGTGTTTGTGGAACTTGTCTCGTACCCTAGGCTGAATCCAAAATCCCTCTCTAACCCATGATAATGTGACTGTAAAAGATCAATACAGTAAAATTTTATTTGTTATATCTTGTATTACCTTATGGAACCACAGGGTGTCTGAGGTCAGCTGATGCTGTATGTACATTTACACAAACTCCAGAGGATATGAACATTAATGTAAATATGATCTATGAATAAATAATAAGACGCAGCATTATAAATCAGAACATGTAGCAGATCTACTGAGAGCTTCCCTAAAACTCATCTGAAAACCATGTAATTCATCATTTTCAGCTCTGGCTCGCGGGACTCACGCTTATCTCTGACTAAGTGCTCCATATTACAGATAACTGAGCATGCGGTGTGAGTAGAAACCTGTGTATCAACACGAGTGCATTTATTTGTAGTTATGTATGCATAAACAACTCGAAGAGAAATATTTTCCCTGGATGGTTTCAGTGCTGCGATGCCCAGAGATACAGTAGATTTTCTCTCTAATTATCAAAGGCGACATGAACACATAACCTTCTTTCTGTTCTGGATGAGATTACAGACAAAGTGAGGTTTGTAAGTCTCACCTCAGGGGACGAGTAGAGCAGGCCGCTGTGCTCGTGTCGGACGATCGCCGCGTTCCCGGGAATATCCCTCGCTAACACCGGCACGCGCAAATCCATGGCCTGGTAAACACACACACACACACACACACACACACATTAGGTGTTACTGTGGATATGTGGACTGTGTAATAATAATAATAATAATTATAATCAGATAACTTCAATTCAAGGGTGAAGAAAAAACATGGACATAATTAGTGCTTTAATCCCTGAACACATTCTCTGGTGTTTGCTGTAGATAAACCAGATTACTGCTGAACACACTGATAACACCGCGATTACCATAAAAACATCAGGTCTGTGCGGCAAAGCAGGATTTTTAACAATATTTTTTGCAGGTATGAGATTAGACTGCTGATTTGATCCTTAAGGCTTATAATAGTGGTTTTTAGTTTTACTAAAGAATATTCCAAAAAATCTAAATAAATCTCAAATACTAATGTAAAATATAACAATATTAACAGTATATACAGTTTCTTTTATTTAAACAACATATTAACAATGTATGTTTTGTTGCATAATATCTTTACAATTACATTATGTTATATTACATTAGTGTTGCACAAGTAAAATGTATTATATAATATTCTAAAATCGTGATTATGGGCCAGTGCGATTATTTAATCGCAAATGGCTGCGGTTTATTCAGGTAATATTCTTATAGTCGGGAATTTATGTAGAGTTTGTCAAAAATTAAAGTATTTGTTTTTTAGTTTTTTTTTTCTTTTTATAATTGAGGTAATAAATTAATATTGGAAAACATCCTTTTAATGAGATCATTTGTACAATTATTTACTGTTAGCTATGATGAATAAATTTGAATACCAAATGGTACATTTACAAGCTAAATATGGTAGTTTAATATTGCAATCGCAATATGTTTAAAAATAATCACAATGTGACTTTTTGAATAAAATTGTGCAGCCTTACATCATATTATACTGCATTAAATTATATTATTTTATATTATTTTATATGAAATAATAAGTTTTTATATTACAGACCAATTTGAAGACGGATCAATCCTAATTGAGTAAAATGTAATAAATTTCTCTAATTAATTAATTACTTAATTAACTATTTAATAAATTTTTTGTAAAAAAAAAAAAGAAAAGAAAAGTTCACAGTAGAAAGTTACACAAAAAAGTAAGTAGGGGAAAAAATCATGACTGTAAAAATTTTTACAGCTTTATACCTAATTATAATATCATAAACAAAGATTTAAAAAAGCAATTAGCAATTATTATTACATAAAAACTGTTTTAAAGTTTCTCATCATGGCTTGTGTTCTCAAAATTACAACTTGGCTTAGACCTGTGACCTGTGCTGCTACTACACAACTCCAGTACTAGGTGTTAAAGAAATTAATACATACAATATGATATTTTAAAAAATCCTTAATTGGCAAAGATAACAAAATGCACAATTTACTTCAAGCGCCTATTTTCTATTTTGCTGCAGACTATGTACATTAAAAAAATATATGAAAAAAAAAAACTTTCTTAATCTTTCTTAATTTTCTTCAGGTTATTGTAGTGATGATGAAGGAAACTATTATTCTTATTACTATTTTGCTTATCATATTGTGCAAGTTTTTTAAGATAATTAAAAAACTCAATATTCAAGCTAATGAAATCTTAAGAATGAGCCAGCATAGGAAGCAGTCAGGGGTCCAGCCTTACACAGTCTGCACATCATACAGTATTTCATTCTGAAGCTACAAACCTCTAATATGGCGGCGGACATGCCTTCAGAGACAGACGAGTTGACCACGGCGAAGGAGTTCCTCATGGCGGCGTGGAGTTCCTCCTGATTCCTCTCTGCTGCTAAAAACACTCCAGCACATCTACAATCACAAACACACACACACACACACACACACTCTGTCAATAGAAAGTTCTAGAAAGAAGCAAAACAGCAGACTGTACACGCGCATACCGGGCTCTCAGGATTTAAAGTTTCTTATCACTTTCCCACATGATCTCGCAATACATTCTGGGCTAAGATGCTAGTCCGATAGCGCGACATCCTCCATGCATTATAGCCAGCTTGTTTACAATTTCACTCGGGTGAAAAATCGGCATACACAGAGATAAGTTCACACACTCCAATACCAATTTCATGTGAGGGGCCCAAAGCTGTTAAAAAAAAAATAAAATCAAAGTGTGAAGACAATTTCTGGCGAACTTTGTTAAAGATAAAGAGTCAAGTGTGAGAAGAAAGTCAAAGAAAAGGAGTGAAAAGATGAAAGAGGAGAGAGCTTTACCTTTTTACACATTCTTCAACTTCTTTGCTAAGTACAGGATCGATCTGCAAAAAAATAAAGAAATAAATAATAAAGTGAGTAAAACAAAAATGACATGCTTTCTGCTGGAGAAAAAAAAATTATAGACCTTTTACACTGACTCTGGAGACTGGGGGAAAAATGTATTCAATTACTTATTGCAATTCATGTATAACCACACTGAGTCCAAAAATCGATGTCTTAAAGTATTTTCTTTTATTTATATATATTTTAAATCAAGATATTAATATGTTGCAGTTCCTCTATAATCCTACAGATGGCACTATATACTATTCATCTATTGGCAGACAGCACGGCATAGTGTGTAGTAGGAGTGAACGATTTGCTAAAACTAGAATTGTAATGAAATCAGAAAAAAAACGTGATATTTATAGAATCATAATACAGAAACGCAATACAAATCGAATCGGCACTGAGGTATCGTGATAATACGGTATCGGTTCATCCCTGGTGATTCCCATCACTACTAGAGAGTCCTTCCATGCATATTAAATAACCACCTCCTCACAGAAAACGTCACCGTCTTGACAATTAAACATTATTTATTTTCTTTACACTTGTTTACATTGACTGTCTGTTGTTACTATGATAATAACATATCAGAGCAGCACATTAACATAAACCTGCTCTGGAAATAGAAAATAATAAATAAACCACTAAATTCTGACCAATCAGATTCCAGAATTCCTCTCTGCTCTAAGGTCTTATTAACATTGGAAGAGGTTGTGTAGAACTATCTGTGGTTCTTTGGAGTTTAAAGGTTAAATAATGTTTACTGTAACTATTTTAGAAAATGTAAAAACTGTACTGAGCCTCAGAGACCTTAAACTCTAAATCAGAGTCGTAATCAGGTCTTCTTCTGACCTTTACAGCATCTTCAGATGCCTTCAGTGTTAGAAAATCTTAAAATAAGCACAAGGTAAATAAGACTTAAGGTCAACCTGTAATAAAAAAAAAAAAAGATGATAATAAGCAAAACTGAAAATATGATGAGAAACGCATTTGAGAATATTGGATTTTGGACAAACTAAGGTTTCTGCTCCGTTTAATTAATTATGATGCAAGTCCGCCTTTGTGTAAGTCATGGGACATGGAATTCCCAAAATATATTATGATAAGCGAATATAATGCCAAACTTAATAGCAATACTTGAGATAAACTAATCGCCAGCCACTGAATGCAGTGATGGTCCCAAGCCTGGATTAAACGGGAGGGTTGTATCAGGAAGAGATGTCCAGCATAAAACCCCGTGCCAAGTTGTGTGCAGATCAGATGGTCCGCTGCGGCGACCCCTCGATAGGACCAGCCCAAAGACCAACAACAACTTGAGAAAAAACTAAAACCTAAAATCTTCGTGAAAACAATGAATCACAAATGAGGGATAAAAGCTTATAGTTGACAATGACGACCCCATACTGTATATGACGAGCTCGACTTGGGGTGATGAATGCTAGGAACATACTGTACTCCAGCAGCAGGGGGCGATCTGTAGGCAGTGAGGGATTACATTATTGGAAGAACTGTGTACGCGGTAGAGCTGTTAAAACTCCAGAAGTATCTCAAAACACGAGGTGAAAGTATCAAGCACTAGGTGGTGATGAACAAGCTGAGATCCTGACATTTAGTCGATTTCATATGAAATCCAACTTCAGGCTTTAAACTTCTCACAGAATCCATTGCAATGTAAGAAAAATATCCATGCAGCCTCTCTCCTGCCAGAACATACTTCAGAGGAACTGATTTCTGTCAGATCTGATCTCAGAGATTTTATGCTAATTCAAAGAGCTATCTGAGCATGTGATTGGCCCAGGATGATCCTCCTGGAGAACCTTGACCTTATCAAAGGCTTGCTGATGGACCAAATGCCAAATTCAAGATCTGAAGCGGCGCATGTTCTGACACAGACTCGTGGTGAGCTCCTAACCTTCCCTGGCTGCACGTGGATATCAGTAGTGTGAATTTTGATTCTTGCTGTGATTACTCTCTATCCGGTACATTCATTTAGCTTCAGGCTGACATGCTAATACCAGATCTATGGCCACAGCTTCAGTAACACACACACACCCCATATACTTTGTGCTCACCTTTGGACCGATGATGATAAGGATCACCCGAGGATTCTGGGAATGCCACTCTATTGGAAACAAGATCTGGCAGAGGATTAGCCATGTAAATAAGACAGAACACGCACACACTCATGCAGAGACACAGGAGACAAGTTCAGAAAGTCATTGGGCACCATGGGGTCACCCTTAGTTGGCAGCAAACACACCAAACTTTAGGAGTACAAGACCTTGAAAATATAGAGAAGTAGAAACATAGGACTCTGAGACCCAGGTAGACCCAGGCACTATACAGATAGTCCATAACTTATTATGATGGTTCAACTTATGATTTTTCAATTTTATGATTATGTAAGTGTGATACACACTTAATAGAAAGAGAACTTTGAGTTTTGAGCCGCAGCTCCGAGTGAGCCACTCAATCACACAACAACCTAACAACCTAGTGTCGGATATTGTGTGAGAAATTGGTGAACCTGACGCTCCAACATCCATCATTTCACAATTAGTTTAGTTGCCTCAAACAATGCTTCACGCTTGATTATAAAACATGCTTTGTGTTAAATGAATTCCAAACTGCAGGTGACCACACAAGTTCATGTTTATGGCATGCTAGGCTAAGCTATAATGCTCGGTAGGTTAGGTATGTCACGAACGGGGTGTTATGGCAGGTGTTGAACGCCGTGGGCGGAAGGAGCAGGCATAGAGGCAGAGGGGTTGTG
>JAOVVB010045322.1:0-14939 GCA_028570985.1 Heterobranchus longifilis
TTTTTTTAAAATTCAACAAGCAATTTGTTGTATTTTAGCAGAATACTGAAAGCAGCAGAACTGATACACTGATAAACTGTTTATTTATCGCAAGTAATATCGTTATTGCAATGTTACAACAACGTTATTGCACATCGGCGACATTGCATATTTTCCTCATTGAGCTGCCCTAATATATATATATATATATATATATATATATATGTATATATATATATATAATTTAATGCAGTACGTTGAATAAAACTTTTCACAGGATTGCCTCAGACTGTGTCCATCGAGCAGCTCTTTCCAGTTTTGTATATATTATCAGTGACAGACATGAATCATGCCAGAGAGGCCTAGCTGCAGGGCATCACCAAGCCAAGTTGACAATGAGGGTGAAGTGTTTGAGTAAATCCTGCGCGAGGGCCGATTGGCCCCCGTGGCAGGGCCTCTCTCTGCGTGGCTGTTTGAGAAGCCCCGAGGATGACAGGTGCTTTTCGTAATGCCTAACTGATGAGAGCCAATCAGTGCGCCCCATTCTGCTGGTGTGTGTGTGTGTGTCTCTTCTCCTGTTGTTGTCATCTGGCCCGCTAAAGTAAAGATGAGCTTGACTGACAGATGCATCCGGGGTTCACAGTTTATTGGTTTCTACGAGAGAGCCAGATATGCCAATTTAGACAGGGTAGTGACAAAAAAGTTCCCATCTAAATGGAATAATTTTACCACTGGGAATTCTCAGCTGGGAGAGGGAGGAGTGTGTGTGTATGTGTGTGTGTGTGTTTTATCTTTTAACAAGGCCTGAATGACAAACACATAGGACAGTTAGGGGGCTGACAGAAACAGCAGCTTTTGATGCTTCACAGGGGATCCATGAAATAAACAATAGGCAGAGGAAGCAGGGAAATTGAATTACAACAGTTGTGTGTTTGGGAGTAGAGAGAGTGCAGAGAGGAGGTGAGGCAGCGGCAGCAGCAGTGTGCTACAGCAGGATGAAACCGATGCATCATTAAATATACTCGAGTCAGAAGCCGGGGCAACGCTCTCCTGCCTTCCCAACTGTCCTGCTTCTTTGTTTCACCCTCTTCTCTCGCCCTTTCTTTTCTTTTTTTAACTTTCTCCCTCTGTCCTGCACACACACACACACACACCACAAAAACACACACGTCAACATAATGCAGTTGTTCCTTTTATTGTAAGCTACTTTTAAAGTTATAATATGTAGCATTTCCGCAGTAGAATGTCTAAAAACAATTAGACATATAGACATTATTCCAATAGGGATGCACCGATATATCAGCTGAGCATCGCTATCGGCCGATATTCTCCTTGATGACATTTACCGATGGCAGTGGCCGATATTTATCTGTTGTGTTGTTGTGCATCAATTCTGCGCTGGTTAATGTTGTGTTAAAAGGTTTTTTTTTTAATGATTTCTTTGTTTCCCTGGCAAAAAGGGAGAATAAATAACAACCAAAAAAAAACAAAAAACAACAACATACAAACATCGGTATCAGCATTGTCTATCAGTGAAATTGTTATTTTAAACATCGGTATCGGCCCAGAATTCTACAGTTGGAAGAATTCTACAATTTTAATCACGCCAATGTCTTTTGGTTGCATGCAGTCGCCTGTCAGTAGTGTCATCATATCCCCTTTGCGCACCCTGACGCGCGCATGTAAAAAAACCAAAAAAAAAACATAAAAAAGGGTCATAAATTGACTTTTTATCAAGCCACATTTTTACGATACACTTTTTAGATCTTGGTCGTTTTTAATTATATATTTTAACCGGATGAAGGATTTTAGTCATCAGACGATCTTAAAGTCTTCCTCCAAACACCTTTTTAAAGTATGTAAAAATACTGATTGATATTTTGTTTAACATGGTTTTCCTACAAAAAAGTAAAAAGAAAAAAAAGAAAAAAGAAAAAGGAGGTTGGAAGCTACTCTTCAGGCAGTGGTTCCCAAACTTTTTTTGCAAGGCCCCCCTTTTGTAGATAAAAATATTTTAAAGCCCCCCCGCAATGCACCCACATAACCACACTCTCGTCATATTTTCTTGTCTTTGTTTTGTTAGTTGGGAAGTTTGGTGGAGATCCATCGTCTGCTTTACGTTTACCTGTCACAAACTTTGCGAGCAGAGCAGTGCAGCAGAACCATGCATCATTTATTTATATTTAGCCTCGCCGCGCCCCCCCTTGTTATCTCTCCGGGCCCCCCCTAGGGGGAAACAAGCTGAGCAGATGTTAGCAGCAGCTAACTAGCATGTTCTCTTTATACATCCATTCTCCAGCCTCTGCCAATGAGCTGAACAGCATCAGAGAAATAATGATTTTTAACGTGAAACTTTTGAAGCTTTATTCAGTGTTTTTAGCGGTTTAAATCACCGGGCCCGTTTTAGACAGGAGGAGACCTGTGGATAATCCGGCTCCTGGTAAAAAAAAACCTCCTGAACGTATGAAGTTATCAGAGAAACAAACTGAGCAAACATTATCGGCGGCTCGGCTCGCAGCCCCTCTGCTGACGTGCTGAACAGCGGCGGAAAAACACTGATTTTTAATGTGAAGCTGCATTATTCAGTGTTTTCCTGGTTTAAATCATTGGGTCCGTTAGCTTTGGAGAGGAGGAGACCTCTGCAGGTAATCCGGCTCCGGGCAAAAACCTCCTGAACACTGACTGCAATGACAACATGTTTTGTTATTGTTTTAAATGAGAGACCACCAGGAAGAGCGCCGGGGTTTGAAGCCAATTTGACATAGTGGCCAAACGGTGGTACTGCACCTACAGGATCCGTCACGTGATGCCCTCTGGCCCCAAAATACTTTTTCCCATTGACTTACAGTGTCGAAAAAAGATGTCTATAAATCCGTGGATACATTTTTTAGAGCATCACAACCCCCGCAAAATGACTCGCTTCACTATCAGGATTTGATCCATTTGGTTTGATGGTGGAAGTCTCTGGTGCGCCTGCTCTATGGGCCACACAACACGGAAGTAGTGCCGCTCATCTGTTTTATTATACATCCATGGAGACGCCTAGCTGCAGAAAGCTCCATATTGTACGTTTAACAGGAATCATACATGACTCCTCCAGACATCCACACACTGATACACACAAACAACGTGCTCTGCATCTATCACGTATTTCATATTTGAGAGCTGTAACCCGTATGAGTGCCTTATAGTCCTGACTGTTCATAAAACCAAACATCAATATACCAGCGGCGGTGAACGCTCCCCGGGAACCTTGAACTCTGAATCATTTTCTTACGGGGTTAATAATGAGGGGGACACAGAGTCAACGACTGACATATAAAAGAATTTATTTCTCATGTGCACAAAAAGAATTGGAACAGAACTGAAACAGAACAATGATTGAGGCCACAAGGCTTTCCGTATAGATTTTCATCAGAAATCCTTTTTTATGTCCATGACACATCTCCTGTATCATCTTTACAACAGCATTCCTTCAGAGGTGCTCCGCTTCCTAAAGCAAAGACTTCTTCGCCTGAATGACGGTGGCTTGCACTCTGCGCCAGTGTTTCATTTTTCAGATATGTCGAGCTACATGTAGACAGAAATAGGCAAATCCCAAGTGCAATTTGTAGAGGATAGCTTCTCCTGAAGAGCAGGACCGCAGTCTGTTTCTCTGCCCTCTGGTGCCCTCAGCAACGACAGTTAACCCTGGTATCAGATGATGCATCGGCTTGTGTGGAATTAAAGTAAACTTCATCTCGGATGCCGTACGCTAAAGAGTTGTATTTGTAGAGAGAGTGGAGAGAGGGAGGGAGGAGAGATGGGTGACAATACATGTGGATGTGTTTCTATCAACAAGTCCTCCAAACCATACGACCACATACATCGTTTGTTTCTACCCTCTAATACGACCCATACGAGCGTTTCCTGAAATTAGCGCCCCCAGCGGTGGCAGGAAATACGAGCCACAGGAGTATTTTCCGTTCCGATGTGACGGTCGCATTTAAAAACGCTTTTTGGTTAGGTTTACGCACAAAAACTACTTGGGTATGTTTAGGTAACAAAACTACTTGGTTAATGTTGAGATAAGATTGTGATTTTGGTTTAAAAAAAAAGTACATTTCATACGTTACTTCTAGGGCTGCCCCCTCGGGCAGTTTTTAATCTGTCGTTTTGGTCTTTTTATGCTTTTTTTCTTGCAAAATGACTTATTTCCAAGAAACGTATGAGCATATCTCTGGTAAACACAAGATTTAAAGTGGTGCTTTTGCATGATTCTTTGTAGAGAAACTCCAGAAACTTACAGATCTGTTGATTACATCAACTAATCTGATCGACTAAGAATTTCTGTAATCGAGGACATCCCTAGTTACTTAATTTCTGTGCGTGCGTACGTACATGACGTAATTACACACATGACGCAGAACGTGACATAGTTCCGTTTGTTACTAAAGTTAAAATAACTCGCCGTTTACTTTTAGTTTCAAACGGGACACGAACACTGGTCTCCTGGGTCAAAGTCCTGTGTTTGTTTGACTCATCCGCCACCCCTCCGGCCCGTCCTAAATGGTCTTTCTCGCTCTTAATACTTCATTACATGACTTCCTGGTTTGCTCCCGTCATAATTACTGCGGCCACTAGAGGGCGCAGCCTAACAAGAAATGTAAATATGGGTCATAATAGCTGCTTGCACGAACGACCTATGGTGTGGTTTTTTTCGGTGGAGGACAGTCTAGTTTCTACACATGGAGGCACAGATGACTGTCATTTGGATTAACATAATGATCACAACATCTACTAACAGCAAACAGGACAATATCTTTGATTGTTGCCAAGGACTTCAGTTTGATCGCGTCTTCGTTTAAGGGAATATGTGGAGCAAAAGTGAAATGAGAGAGAAACCATTTCACACCGGAGGTTTTTTGTTCTTGTTAACTTTTTATGCTGTTCTCCATGGGGGATTACGTAATCTGAGCCCAACAACAACAAAAGATGATACAGAAAGCCATTTAACTCATTGCATAGTGACATAAAACATCATCATGACATTATCATGAAAACAAAATAAAATGACAAAGACAACCTATGTGATGTTAGCATCTGAAACCTGCTACTACAGTACATGTAGCCACAGGTTATACAGTAGTTGTGCCTTTTTTTTCCTCAGAGCACAACATTACATTAAGACACAAATGTAATGCATGTTTTTTTTTCAGTATCTACAAAGGGAGCCAGTACATTATACTGCAATGGTGTGTGTGATATTATTTACAGAGAAGAATTGTCTTCACATTATTCACAAATCATTCTACAAAGCAGCATTTTGTTGCAGAGTATTGAGTCATTGAATTTCACCTTTTTCATTATGCGTCACGATGTTCGCCGGTGGAAAAGTCACGGCATACATGTTCAGTGTTGACTACTTATTTAAAAGATAATACTGCTTTTATTTATGCATACATATACTGTAAATAAAATATTAAATATCAAACTAAGTCTTTGGCAAATGTAGTTAAAAGTACATTCACAAAATATTTTTCCCAAAAAAGCAAACTGAATCAGTATTTCCTTTCAGTCCCTGTGGAGAGTAAATCAAGGAGGGTGGCGGTGAATGTGTGTTTGTAAAGGCAATTAATTTTGTTGGAACAGGCATGAATTTACGTTGAAAAAACAGGTTTGTAAGGCAATTGTTGAAGCTAATTTACAGTTGGTTTGCTCAACTGCGTACAGCTTTCTAAACTGTGTAGGCATCTAGTGGTATGACTAAGTAGCTGAATGGATTGTAACCCAGGAGAATTTGTTTGTGTAGCCACGGGCTTACAAACTCACCAGAAACTCGAAAGCATCGCTTTTACTCTGAAAAAGTTCACCCAAAAACATGTCTGTCTGCTTTGTGTTTTTACCAGGCTGGTCTGATGGATAACATGAATAACACGCCAATTTGTTAAGTCATTTTCTGTGGTATCATAATGCTTTTTTTTTTGCTTTTCGCGTGTCATTTTCCGTCATGTTTTTGCACCGGGCTTTCAACTGTAAACCTATCTGCGCTCAGAGAAACTACCCTACTCAACTAAGTGAGGAGACGTAGTATAAAGACTGAGGAGTCCGGATAGGTCGGGCGGGAGGGGAGGACGATGGGTCCGACCAACACAGGACCCAAGAGGCCGTTGTCCGTGTCCCGTGTGAAACAAGTTATGTTAACTTAACCGTTGATTTTTGTTAATTTTTGTTGAATTTTGTTATTTTACGTTACTGGCGTAGGTTTTGGGGGGACACGTCCTCAATATTTAGAATATGAACATTCACCCCCCTCCCCAATAAAAACATGAAAGTAGCAGAGGACTTTTATTTTGACGAAAATAAAGAGTAAAACTGATGCAGAAAAGGTCCAAATTTATGCAGAAAATTAAGTGTTGTCGCAAGTTACATAAGTGTCATCAACTTGTGTATGTTAGTCAATTCAGATGTTCTTATTTTAACCCAAACCATGATGGTTTCCCTAAACTTACCACCTAGTTTTGTTTCCTGAACATTGTTTTAATTCACAAAACTGTGACCGTTGTGACGCGTCATAGTTTGACGCGTAAAAGTGATTTATTAAAATAGC
The DNA here is from genome assembly GCA_028570985.1 of Heterobranchus longifilis. NCBI lineage: Eukaryota > Metazoa > Chordata > Actinopteri > Siluriformes > Clariidae > Heterobranchus > Heterobranchus longifilis. The sequence continues at coordinate 6,569 of JAOVVB010045322.1, forward strand.
GTCCGTATGTTACGAGTTGCAAATGACAACGGGGCGTAAAAAAATGACACGCGAAAAGCTTGAAATGCGTTACATTACGCGTGAAAAAGCGGCGTGCTATTTTTATGCTTTCCCGTGAGAATCACATTGGTTTTTACACCTACACCATCCAACATAAATAGCATCAACTTATGTGTAAAATCGGTAGGTTAATTCAACGAAATTTTCAGTGAATGTACCAAATAAATTAAATAAGCTGAGGTTATAGTGCAAAAAAAAAAAGAGCAAAGGACGATCATGCATGGACATGGACATGACTGGAAAATGTGACTCTGAAGGAATCTTTGATAGCCTTTTTTTTTTAACATCAAAAAATAGTGACAGGAAAAAAATAATTTAAAGTATTTAAAATTCTGGCGAGGCCATTTTTTGTGGTCACCATGTTTTTTTAATACTTTGCAAAATGATTTACATTTTTACATGTGATTGTTTGCCACAGGGAGCGTGATGTTGCCATCGGTCTGTATAGGGTCAGTAAACGTCGTAGGACATGCTGTGTTTATCCGATAATGTACGTGGAGAAAATGGGAGCAGGAGACGTAGTCAAAGCACCAGAGTAAAGCCCTCCCTACAGTGCGGAGCCGGGATCTCATTAAGGGGCCTCGCAACACTGCTTCAAGTCGCTGCATCATCAAGCTATGGGACCGTTGTCATCTCCCCTGGACTTCTCTCTTTAGAGCAGAAAAATACTGCAGTTCGTCACATAAAAGGAATGTGAGGAGCCATGAATAAAATAACAACAACAACAACAGCAACAAAGAAAAATAAAAACCCACAACATTTTTTTCCACATGGTATTCTTCACACTGTTTTTCTTCAATTTATATTTTATAATATATATATTTATATAATCTCTTAAAGTCATTCTTGGAAATGTCCGGGCCTGTGAGAGAGTGAGGGCATGATGGGTGAGTTCTGAACGCACGCGGGCCCTTTTTTTTTTTTGACCCAAAGTGTGTGTGTGTGTGTGTGTGTGTGTGTGTGTGTGTGTGTGTGTGTGTGTGTGTGTGTGTGTGTAGGTGTGTGTGTGTGTGTGTGTGTGTGAGACGCTGAAGCTGGGCTTATAGATGCACCGGCGTCGATCCTTCCTCCTCCACACATCACGTAACATCACGGGGGTTTTCCTTTATGGATTCCTCCATTCGCTTCCTTCCCTTTGACCTCAGTGTTTCTCAGACGGGGACAATATGGAGGCCGAAGCCCTGGCCCTGCAGTTTGAGCTGGTCTCCATGGTAACTAGTGGCGGTCGTAGGCAGTGGCAGCAGTGGGAGGTGCGGAGCCACGGGATGCGGCACTATAATAATAAGGGGAACCTGAAAGTTAACAGAAGAACGAGCCGTTGGAAACCATGAGGTCAAACAATCATGTAAGACGTGTGTGTGTGTGTGTGTGTGTGCGTGTGCATGTGTGTGTGTGTAAAACTCCCAGAACAGAGAATACAGAGAGATTTTTATTATTGTTTTTTTTTAATGTGATTTTAATTTTAAAGGCCAATTCCATCTATGTTCTTTTCTGGTTTTCAAATGGAAACGTCCACTCAGCCTTAGTAAAAAGCAGTGACAATAAGGTTATCAATAATACAAATGTAAATAATAATGTTTGGAGCTATGTAATGTAAGCTAAGCTAAACAATGTACAGCTTTCAACACCACGTTAGTTTGGATCCGAAAGTTACACAAAAACACCACCGATTGCAGCAACTTCTTGGCTAGCCAGACTTATCTCCACAGCGCTGGAGTAAGGTCTGGCTCCAGTGCATTTTTACTCAGGGATTGGGAAAAAAAACTCTGTCTTTTTTGCATTTCTTTAAACCAATCACAATCGTCCTTGGGTGGCACTATGCCCCAGATTCAGCCAAGGGACTTTGAGAATGGGAACATGAAGGGGAGGGACTTCCCGCATGTGTCTGTGCAGGTGCACCCCGCACTGTTCATCCAGTAAGCCAGACTATGCCAGTGGTAATATTATTCCTGTCTAACGTTAAAACAACTCGCTGTTTACTTTTAGTTTCAAATGGGACACGAACACCGGTCTCCTGGGTCAAAGTCCTGTGTTTGTTTGACCCATCCACCACCCCCCCGCCCATCCTAAATGGTCTTTTGCGGTTTTAATATTACACAATGTCCCGCTTTCAGGGTTGGAAATCTACTTTTTTGTCTACTTACGACTGGTGGCTGGTGGATTTCTAAATCTAGCAGCCACCCAATAGATTTCCATTGTTTTTTGGGCTGGTGAGTGAAGCAAATCTAGCAGCCACTTGCATATTTTACCAGCATTTGGCTGGTGGCCGCTGCTAATTTCCAACCCTGGTAGTAACGTCATCATGCAGAAACCTATGTCAGGTCATGTGGGGAAAGTTTTTAGAAGGGCTTGTTGGGAAAAACAGCATTTTGATGCTAAAACATACGTATTTCGACCAAAATGTGTTTGGATTTGAATACATAAGGAACACCACTAGGAAGCTACAGAATGATATAAAAACCTAAAAAAAACCCAAAATAAATAATGGAGTCAGCCTTTAAAGTTTATGATGTTACAGTACAGTTTTTCTTATATAAGAGAACATCACTTACTTAGTAATGCTGGATTGCTGAACCGCCATGCTTCGTTGTAGGTGGTGTATTGTGGATGAGAGTAAGGGTTTCCAGAAAAGTCCCCTCCTACAGAACAGATCAATAAAAACAAACATTAGCAAAGAGCTAACAAACTGAAATGACTGACAGCTTTCGTAAAGCTGTAAAACACCAAGTTACATTGCAGTTACATTACAATCTTGTCACACAACAATGTTTCCGCTGCTGTTTTTATCCCGGCTGCTTGTTTGGCTGGTCTCCACAGTCCCTTCAGGTGAATGGATTGTTTTATTAATCCTCCGTTAGTCTTTAGGATTTCCTCTATGCTTTCCTTAAGTGAGGACGTCAGTGCTTTTAAGCGATGATGCTTCGCTTCAAAACTCCCTAATAGGTTCTCTGAGACCCTCCTTCGCTCTGCGTCCCCCCCCCCCCCCTGCGCAGGTCACGGTGAAAATGGCGGGAGGCTGAGGGGATGTCAGAGAGCGATGCTGCGGGTCCACAGGTTTCCTTCTTTTTTACGAGACTATAAAGGCTGGGTTTTATATGAAGCCGCTGAAGAATGGCCTTTGCTTTAACAGTGTTTGGAGCCAGTCACTAAATCTTAGTCCTTCGCCACCAGATGAAAAAAAAAAAAACCTACAACCTCTGGATTAAGAAGCTGTGCTTGTATCCATAAGCATGGGCAGATTGAGAGACAATGGGCCCCTGGGCACAGACATGTTAGAGGCCCCCCACCCTGTCTACATAGGAACAAGACACCCAAACCCAAAGAGTCTATTTTTGGTCATTTTGCGTGACTTTGTAGTAACTTTGGGTCTCTTTGTGGGTATTTTGTGTCTCCTTGTAGTAGTTTTGCATCAATTTTATTTTAGACGTTTTACGTTTCTACGTGGTCATCTCTGTGATTGTTCTATTTTATTTTTCAGTCATTTTGCATCTTTTTGTGGTCATTTTGCATCTATTTTATTCATTTTGTATCTTTTTTGTGGTTTTGCATCTATTTTAAGTAATTTTTCATCTTTTTGTTGTGGTCTTGCATCTATTTTCAGTAATTTTTTATCTTTTTGTGGCATTTATTTTTAATCCATTAGCATTCGTTCGTGGCCATTTGTGTCTCTTTGCAGTCATTTTGGGTCGTTTGTAGCCGGTATGTGTATGTTTTTGATTGTTTTGTGTCTGTTTTCAGTTATTTAGCATCTCTTTGTGGTTGTTTTGCACCTCTGTAATCATGTTGTGTCTCTTTGTAGCCATCATGGGTCATTAGTAGTTGTTTTGCATACATTTGTGGTCATTCAATGATCTTTTGTGTTGTTTTTTTTAAGAGACATTTTGTAAGTCAGGGCCCCTGACACTTTGGGCCCCTGGGCCTATGCCCGGTGGCCCGTTCAGTCTTCCATCCATGTCCATAAGCACTCTCCAGTGGCATATAATAATCCGATACAGCATAAGTAATTTTCTTTCAGATGTATCAGCTTTTACCTGCATGTATATCTTAAAACGTTGCCCTCATGCTCAGTTGTAAACACCGCACGGCTGCTTTGATTATCGCTCGGTGTGAAAGGTACATGTCTCCGAGCCATAAAGGGAATTGTGTTGATCAGTTGTTTGTGGAGAGATCTACACACGCTGGCAGCTATAGCATCTCTGGTCGTGTAACTGGAGCTCATCCCTGAGAGAGATAGTGATTTAAATATTTACAGGCCCTCCACGCCTCTGTGTTTTGACCCTTAACTGTTTGCTGTGAACCTGAACTGCAGGTTAAGTAGAGGGGAAAGAGATACGCTCTGCAGCCCTGGGTGTCCGGGGAGGCGAGGAGAGGAGCAAAAGCAGTGTTTATCGACGGGGCTGGTGAGAGTGCGCCGTGTGGACACGGCGAGGGTAATGAGCGCTGGGAGCTGGAGTGTAACTGAGAGGAACTGTCCTATCACACGGCCACTGATTGTGGTGATCGCCTATCGAGTTCATCTAATGTCCTCGTCCGCAGACGCTAACCACACGCTAACCGCACTCTAACAAAGCTATAACAAGCTCGCTTCAATCCTTTGGGTCGACGCTTTCTTCACTACCTCAAACATGTTTTTGTATATCAGCGGTATTCAGGTCCTTTACTTAGTATTCATACCACACTGTAAAAATACTCTGCTACAGGTCAAAGTCCTACATTGAAAATGTTACTACAGGAACATCTACTTAAAGCATTTCAAGTAAAAGTACTCAATGCAGAAAAATGTCCACTGTGACTGTAAGACTATTATATCATTGGATTATTATTATTTTTCATGCATTCATGTAAAAGCAGGATTTTGCTGTTTGTAGTTGGTTGAGGTGGAGCTAATTTTCTCATCACACTGCAATTAATGATTATTTTCATTTTTGGATTAATCTGTTGATTATTTTCTCCATTAATCGATTGATTGTAAAAATTCAGAAAATAGTGAGAAATGTCGTCACAATTAGCCCAAAGTGACACCTTCACATTGTTTGCTTTGTCTAATGTACAAACCTCAAAATTATTATTACAATTATTAAAATAATTGAAAGGAAAAGCAGCAGATCTTCATATTTGAGATGAGATGTTAGCTTGTGACTTAATAATGATTGTCAAAATTAAATTTCTGTCCATCAGCTAATTGATGAATCGACTAATACAAGCTGTACTTGTACTGTATATACTGTTGGGTAGTTCAATTTATAACATCACATTTTAGAAACTCTTCATATGTTTTGTGTGCAAAAATCACAATCTGTAAAGTAACTGTCAGATAAATGTAGCGGAGTAAAAAGTAGAAAGTGCCATGAAAAGAAAACACTCAAGTAAAGTGCAAATACCTCCAATGTGTACTCAGGTAAATGTACATAGTTACTGTCCACCAGTGTTAAATACTGTTAAAGACGTCACGGAGAAGCATTAGCACTCGTTTAGCTTAAAGTGACCTCAACAAGATCAACTGAAGGGGACTACCTGCTGAAAATAAAACCTGTGAAAGTAAAATTAATGGCATCGTAAAAAGGGAGTAGTGCCGCCTACCAGGAACCATTCCAGCGAGTGTGGAGGTGGGGTAGCTGCCCTGTCCTGTGGGGGGGACGTGAGGCGGGTAGCCAGGTAAGGTGGTGCTGGCCATGTCTCGACCTGCAGGGACACAGGAGGAGGGACATTCTCACAAGGATGCTTGAACACAGAAAAGTGGAATAGAAATGTAGATTTTTTAGAATTGTGACTTGATGGTAAAGCTTAAACATCATTGTTCCAGTCCTTTTTATAGGGAAAATGATTTCTCCCTAAATGCTGCAATCATGATATTTCATAAACACACTAAAATCACCAAAATGAAGTGATGCGTGTAGTCACTGAGAATAACAAGCCACTGTCTGGCACAATGCATCACACCCAGGGCTCCACATTCACTTTCTGAGGCACTTGTCCTTCAGACAAGTACATTTACCTTTCACTTACCCAAGCACAAAACTTTCCTGGGTAGAAATGACACGTTTTAATGAAGTCAACATTTAATTTGTTAATAAAATCTGAAGTTATTCTACTGTACTGTTTTTAATATTATTTAAAAAGGGGGTGTCAGCGTTTAAATGTCATCAAACCTGTCATAAAATCGGTCATAAAAGCTGACTTTTGCTTTTAATATCTCAAAAACTGTTCAGTGAAATCACATGAATCCTTTGGAAATTTCAGCTGACATATGAAGGAAATGTTTTTATGACAGGTCCAAGATGATTATTTGATGATATTTTAACTTTGGAGCTCCCTTTTTTAAAATAAAAAAAACAGTACAGTAGAATAACTTCAAATGAGTATAATTGGATTTAATATCATGTGCAATATAATGTCATTTTTACTTGGTAGGCCTATATCAAATGTAAGAAATAACTTCATCGTTTTTGGCTGCTCCCAGCACCCGTACAGTAACACCATGAATCGACAAGCACCAAAATACAAGCAGCAGCGGCTGGCATCACCAGTATCCTGAATGTATTAATTTAACTAAATAGCTGACTAATGAATGGCACATAACGTGAAGACACAGTATTATTTTGTGTGACTTTTAACTTGTCAGTGGGGCAAGTCAATTTCTCCACAAAAAATCCACTTGTTGCGGTCAAGCCTTAACGTCGAGCCCTGCACAGGACAGCTTCTGTGGTGGTACTGGTCTGGTGACGTGCACATGTAGCTGTTGTAAAAACCACAAATTCTCCTTGTTGTAGACACAAACCCAGAGCTGTGCATGGTGATTTCACAAGGATATAGCTCCAAACATTAGCAAGAGGTGACTGTTTTTGATTACTTTAAGACACAAAAATCCTGTTAGCTGACGGTGAAGTAAAAATGGATTGTTATGAGTGTGTGGTGGGGCTGGAGGACAACGCTTTCCCTCAGTGTTGTTTAGGAGGCGGTTTTATTCTGAATTTACAGCCTTGATTATAATCTGCACATCCACATGAGGGTCTGCGTGACGTTAATTTCGTCATCAGAGTGTTTACACGTAGTTTACCCCCAATTTGTGGACACTACGCTACAAAAATCAAATGCTAGAGATCAGTCAGCATCTCTACAATTCGTCTTTAAAACAATATAAACACCATCAAATGTGCAACAATTCATGGAGGGAAACTGACCAGAGTTTGTGAAAAGAAAGAAGTGTGTGTCGGCTCATTGTTGCATGCACGAATAATCTTCCTGTAGACGGCAATCTACTGCACACGTTTGGAACGAGTCCAGAAAGTAGTATAAACAGAAATACTACGCCTCCGTGGTGTCTGCAGCTGTCCGTGTGGAGTATAACCCACGCGTCAGAGGCACAATTAAACAGTGATTCAAAGCAGTAATAATTGATTGTTTTGTCCTCCTGGGAGCAGGGGCAGTCATAATGGAAAAAAAAAAAGTTTTAACAAGCAGTTGCCCAAGAAATTGCAACCTTAGCATTCATTTGGAGTCATGTTTCTGGCCACCTGACAAATCACATCCACTGTTCTCTCTCCTTTTAGCTCTGCTTTGGTCTCCACCAATTCCTCAGAGACATCTCTGGCTCTTTAGCTGCTAAATGCTCCACTAACCTCGTCTGTCGTATGTGTACAAAGGGTTTATGAGAGCTTCTTAACTGAAAACAGCTGCCTGCTGCCACTGGAAAATAGCTTGATGAGAGTGAAGAGAGTGAAGTTTGGAGTTTAAATTTGTGGACCAGGTACCAAAAGCCTGAGCTAAAAGACAGTAAAACACTGTGACGCTGAGGGGAACCGCAGAGTTGTCTGATCTGTGTGTGCGTTATGCTTTGTTCACACCAAACGAAACAAAAAAACTGTTTGCCTTGAGTTCCTCACATGAGTTTGACTGCAGGATAATTTGTGTACCAACGTTTCTGTCCGTCACCAACCATGGCCGTAATAACCACAACTGCTGCTCTGTACCTGTTGTGGAAGTTCCAGATACGTCAGAAAACCAAATGTTGTCGCGTCTGGGTTCATAACATCATGCAGAGGCGCGCACAGCTCGGTGAATTTCACCATCTTCTCAGGAACTGCGTCTGGACGACTGATGAGCCCAAAATAAACTGATTTTGCTGATTTAATTGCAATAAACGGACCAAAGGATGCAGAAATAACTACATCATGATGACGATTTGTAAAAAGTCTGATGCTCTCATGCTTTGTCAGGCAAGCAAACAACTGATAGAATTGATAGAACTGATAGAAAAAAGAGTTGAAACATTTCAACTGGCGCAGATATGCAAATGACGTGAATTTTGCAT
>JAOVVB010045330.1:0-14938 GCA_028570985.1 Heterobranchus longifilis
CATAATGTTCGCCGTGTTATGCTTCAGACTCCCCTCTCTTTCTTGCTCTTTCACACACACACACACACACACACACACACACACACACACACACAGACACACCAATAGATGAGTTGCTTCACCCTGAAATCTGCTGTTCATTACAGCCGTGACAGCTTAAGTGGAGTGTAGCCCCACAGCCATTGTTACACTATCACCAATAACCACCAACACAGACCGGCTGCTGCGTGGCACTGCACAGGAGAGCAGAGCGCCACACACTGACGAGTCCACGGGAGATTTAAGGTCGGGATAAGGAATGATGACAGAAATTATGTAAAGCCTCCCCCCGGCTGACGCCAGGTTTTGGGAGGAATTGAGAGAAAAAATAAATAAATCGTCGTCCTTTGTCGCAGCCATCTCTCGTTAGATTGAAACAAACGACCCGCTGCTGCTGCTGCTGCTGCTGTTGTTGTTGTGGAGTGTGTGGCGCTGAAATGGATGCCTTCTGAACAAACACTACACACGCGGATTGCACAGTGTGGCTCTGGGTGCTGGAGTGTGGCGCGCAAGCGTTGGGAGGCAATTCACATTTCATTTCAGCTCGCTTGAAAGTATAAACCGAAACTGTTGCTCATTTGAAAGCGATTATTGTCCAATAGATTAGATATAACGTCCTTTTCAAGTGCAGAAGTTTTTCATTGTTAAAACTTTGATGAAATCCAACTTTCTGAATTGATTGCAATTGAAAGCAAAGTGAGTGCTGATTGCACAAACAGCGTGAATGTTGTCGAAGCGCGCAGGAAAAAACGGCGTGGCCGCGCAAGCCAGCGGAGACTGTGAGGGCTCAACGTTAGCAGACTGGATCCTTTCTTTTCATCCAGTGCTGGAATTCATGCATGCCACATGGTGTTATTTCCATGGATCACTTCAAAGGAAGTGGAATCAAAGATCTTGTACTATACTAAAGCACACTGGCATCACAGGCTCACTGATACTTGCCTTTTTCATCTTTGTTCCGCAGAGTCCTCTTATCTGTCTCTTGTCAACATGTCACTTAGTCATCCTTAACTAACGCCAATCTTGGTACCAGCTGTCCTTTCTTTCTTCCTTCTTCTCCCTCCCTCCCGTCCCTCCCCTCCCCCGTGTTGACAATCGACACATTCCCGTTGCTGTCATCTGTACGCTACATGCAGCCCAACAGCATCCGTATGGTCCCGTCCTGCCCAGCACAGCGGAAGCATGTCGGCCCCATATGGAGCTTCCCCACGGGGGGACTGTATCTGGGACGGCTGGTGGAAGTCAGCGAGGACTCTATAGCTGCGTGATGCTAATAGACTGGTGGCTTTCACACTGCTACCGTAGAGTACTGATGTGGAAACCTTAAGCTGCTTAAACTGCAAGGTGGGACTGTTTTGATGAAGCTCTGTAGCTTCCCGTCTCTCTCCTTCTTTTTTTTTTTTTTTTTAAATTCTCAGATTTCCATTTTCATTTCAAAGTTTCCCCCAGGAAGTCTGAAGGATAGAACATCAGCCGTGTCAACCTAGTTACAGCCTATTCAACTTTCTTTTCTTTCTTTTTTTTTTTTTTTTTCTTTACACCTAAAGTTCAAAACTTTCTCAACTTGAAACACCATTCCTTTTCCTTTCACGTATTGTCAGCCTTACAACAAACTACTTAAACGATTTAACTGTGGCAGACAGATTTCCAACGTCGGAATAAAATCATGAGAGTTTTGCTAGAGCTGCGGCGCGCTCCCGTCATCTCGACTGTTCGGTGTAAGGTCGTCATAAAACTCATTCAGCGTGGTCTGAAGTCAGTCTTTTTCTCGTCTTGACATTCTGATAAAATCAAACGTGTTTAATATTAGCGTATGTTTTTAGTCTTGGCTCATGCAAATGAGGTGAGAGTCGGTGTTTAATTTCACGTGTATCTGATCCACCAACCAGCAATTATTTTAGTGAGAAATCTTCATTTTTGAAAGGGTTCTCCTCTCAGTCCCACGGTCTTCTCCCACTAAAATATCGCAGCTAATCAGTGGAGGCTGGTCGTGAGTTGAGGCGAGAAAATCCCAAACAAGTTTGTACATAAATACAGTTTCTCTTTATGCAGTAGGCCTGTATTGATGCCGAAATAACAAGAATACTGTCATTGTATGAAGGCTTTTATCTGTGTTTCTGAGTTATGTGTTTTTTTGCGGACACATAAGGAATTGTTAATATGTCATATTTCTTAAAGGGAGTTTGCTGTAATATTTTCCACCAGGAGCCGGATGGGAAATAATCTCAAAAACAATGTAGCTGTAGTCTTGCAGATCGTGACCCTGCAAGATAGCCAGTCTTTGCAAAATCTTATAGACTATAGACTAAAAACTCGCATTTTCTTTAGATATGACAGGGTGACAGACTTTCCGTGCCTTTTTCTTCTAGCTATGGTAGGCATATGTCATTGCAAACTCTCTACATGTACTCAAATGGTTAATATTAGGGCGACGCCAACTCGCTATGTTGTTGTTAAAGACCAATGTTCCATGCAGCAGTGATAAAAGCGAGCAGAAATAAGACAGTGTTCGAGCTTGCGCCTCTTAATCTCCCCTCCTCCGGCTCAGCCTAACTGACATTTTCTTAATTTATTCCTCTCAGGATTCCAACATTTTAATTAGGTCACTCCAAATCTCCTCCCACGCAGCGTTATTCCGAAAAACTTTTATTTCATCATGTTTGTCATTTGCCTCCTTCGTCTCTCGTTCTCTCTCTTCCTTTCTTTTTTCGCACTTGTCAGTTTTGCTCAGCGGGTTATCTTACTAATGATGTACCGTGTTTTTTTTTTTTTTTCCCGACCAAATCCTGCTGCTGCCACAAGTAAATACTGCAGAGGTAAATACGTAATTGAATCGTGGAATTAAATAAATGTGCAGTTTAATGAAATAACTCTTTTCAGTGTCTCCGTGGTGGAAGAAAATTACGAGATTTGTAAAAAGCGTGAAGCGCTGCTGATAAAGTGTCTGTATATGTGCACATGTATGTTTATGTAGGTCAGTGTGTACAGTATGTGTGGGTGTAAGTTCATATTTTAAATAAGTGTGTTCCTGAGACCTAATACAAGGTTCCTACAGCTTATAGCATGCACGCTTATGTGTGTGTGTGTGTGCTGTGTGAGTGTGTTTGCTCTCTACTAGAACAGAAAGTGTGTATAATCTGTAAGTTGTTCCTCAATGTGCCAGGAGTCCTGGCTTATCTGCAGCCTCAATAGAAACAAGAGGAAATTACTTTTCTACAAAGCGTCTGACAAGGCAAAATCTTTTACACGTTTTCCATTGGCACAGCAGGACATTTACTATGACTTAAGTGCTTTGCTGAGGGGGTCTAACACACAACTGAGGTGCTATACCTTTCTGGTTGCAATTCTCTTTTTACGATCAGTCAGTAGGTGTAAGCGCCCCAACACATCAAGCTGACTGTTGGCGGTCGTTGAATGTCTTTGATCGACCATCGCCTGTAGTCGTGGTGGTGTGTACAAGGGTTGGGCGATTTGACGAATATATCGAATACCGACGGTGGCTGATTATGTCGCAGGTTGCTCTTTATTGGGGCGATAGTTGTCATTTTATTTTGCTAATTTAATTATCTGCCTGAGAGCCGCTCCTCCGCCTCCTCTGTGTCTGCCTGTGCACTGCGCACCTGATCCGCACAGACGTGGTGCAGCGGGGGAGAGAGAGGAGGGGGGGACGTGCGCAGCATTCAGCATATTATGATATTTAACTCTGGGAATTAAGGATTTCATTCAACCAAACCACGGTAGGCGATTGTTGGAACAGTGGACAAACGGTTTGGGTGAGTTTTATTTGAGTTTGAACGACTTGTGTTTTACGATGAGTTAACAAGGCAATTAAAGTTCAACTTTGTTTGGTGAAACTTTCTTTAGGAGGTGCGCAGTTGCATTTTTCTGTTAGGGATAAGTGTAAGAATACATCCTACCTTGACAGTTTGTGAGTTTGTGAGCTGAACAGCATGTTGTGTCATGCACAGGCACACCGTTAAAAGAAAAAAAGAAAGAAAGAAAAGAAAACATCTCTCATCAGCCCAAAAGAGTTTTCAACATGCAGTGTTTCTATCATTCATTTCCCAGTTGTAGCGCACAGGACGGAGGAGAATGAGAGTGGTGACACACAGACTCATAGACAGATAATCAATCACTGAAGATCCAGTTAATATACAGCGGTATACAATGCGTGAGTGAAATGCATGAATGAAAGGCAGATGAACTAGAGATGCAAGCACATTTGCACAAATGTGAACATTTTTAAACAACAATTGAAAACGTATTTATTCCGCATTGCTTTTAACTAACCGCTGCCACCCTTCTCTTGTTTTATGCTCATCTTTGGTGTTTTTTTTTCTCTTTTAACATTCTCTATTGTTCTTGGCATATATGACTATTATACATCTTTTTTGCCTGTTGTTCATTGTATTTTCTGATTTTATCATGCAGTATTTTACACTTTTTACACATTTTACAATCTACCTACTTTTATTTTGCACTTTGTTGTAAAGCACTTTAAGCTACAAGGTGCTATATAAATACAGTTTATAATAATATTTTATTATAGTTGTTATTATTATTATATTTATAGTTATTATTATTATTATTATTATTATTATTATTATTATTATTATTATTATTATGTCCAGTGAATATAATTCCCTCTACAGTGTATGCAGCCCCATCACTCAATGTCCCGCCCACAGCACTCTGATTGGTTCCACGTCACGACAATCAACACCACTGAAGGCTGCTGTGCCTCAGACTCAAAGCTGCTCAGATGAGCATGCAGCACATGTTACCATGGCGATCTATCCAGGTTAAAAAAGAGCCACCTTTGTGACATTGAAAAATCTTTAGACTTAACATACCTCACTAACCCATTAAAAGTAGACACTACAGGTTTTTTGTATTACAAGTTTTGTGAAATGTTATGTTTAAATATGGAAATGAGGCATTATCTAATGTTAACCTTTGGTGACTTAGGAGAAATCAACAGACACAAATAGACAAAGTGTAGCAGTAGTAGGAACAGGGCACTGAACATAGTCAGGGACCCCTCACACCCTCTCAAAAAACTTTTTTAACCGCGGCCATCAGGCAAAAGATACCGGAGCATGAAAAGCAGAACCACCAAAATGCTCAACAGCTTCCTTCCACAAGCCATGAGACTGTTGAACTGCTGACTTGCACCATACTGCACCTTATTTAATCACTAAATGCTTGAGCACCTTTAATCAGTATAAATGTTACTTACAGTTTGTCACTTTGCCACTTTAATCAAGCATCTTTAACCAAACACACCTTATTTACAGCATGTCTCAGGGAAACATTATGAGGATGTGTGTTTCTAATGTGTGAGTTGTGTGATTTAACTGCAGGGATGTGTGTTTTAATATTTTGAAGCTCTTATGGATCCTAGAGAAACACTATCTCTTATTGTCTGCACTACTGTTGTATGTTCAGCAAAATTACATTCAAGTTTGATTTGATTTGATTTGAAAATAAACACCTAAATATGTATTTTGGATGTTTTCTTTCCACTAAAGGAAGAAAATGTTATGGAAGCAAAATAGCCCAAAATTGAAAAAAAAAAAAAGTTTTACTTTTAGTGTCTCAGTTCGTAGTACAGTCCTCTGGTGTAGCTCTTGACGATTGAGAGTACAGTGAATTACTTTAACTTGAAGTCAATTAACAGAGCATTAACAGCCTTGAAATTATGAGTTTTCTCAACTCTATTTTTACACTGTATATTACTGCCACTTACTGTACTGTAAGTAAAGGATCTGAATACTTCTTCCACCACTGGACTTTCATCAAATACAATTTGCAGTATGACCGCTATGAAAGGGCTATGGGTACAACTTCACACCATATTTAAGATAAATGATTGGAGCACCCAACTTGCAGGCAGAATGTTGAGGTTTTGTCTCGCAGCGCAATTTGTATGCACTGGCTTATATACATGTCTCACAATTTTTTATTTATAATTCTGAGCACGTTGTTGTTCAAAGCATGAACTTCCTCCACTGGTGCCGTGTCAGGCTCTGCTTACATCATGAGACCTGCAGTGCCAGAGTCTCTTTTGCTACTGATAAAAATATATACTGCAAATGCTGCATTATTGAAGCAGTGATGCAAAGCTGACAATCTGTTCCACTGCACTGCCAATGGGCAGAGAGGAAATAAAACACCAGGCGGCACACGCACACACACACACACACACACACACACACACACACACACACACACACACACACACACACACACACACACACACACACAGCCATTCCATCCGTGCAAAGACTCAAACAGCCATGGCATAATTAAATGAAAAATAAGTGAGTTGAGGATTACATGTGCAGCATTTAGTCACTATACACTCAGACATTCAGTGTAGTGGGAAAGTGCTGTGCAGAGGCCAGTGGTGTGTCACAGCTCTCATTGTCTGCCAGCTGCAGCTTTGGGCTATGTTCACATTATCAGCAAATGTGGCCCAGATCCGATTTTTTTTTTGCTCTCATGTGACACAATTCAGAATTTTTAGTAGTGTGGACACAGAAATTCAATTGTTTCCAATCAGATCTGGGACACTTTCATATGTGGTCCTGGATCAGATAGATAAGATTTTTGGTTATTGAGGTGTGGGGTAACACATACATTACTAACACTAAACCTTTGTATGTATTACAGAAAAGAGCAATACAACTTATAAACAAGGTTGATGTAAGAGAACATACCAACAGACTGTTTATCAAGTCACGTGTTGAAGTTCAAAGATTTAGTAGATTTAAAAACATTATCAGTCCTGTACAAAGCCAGAAATCGACTATTACCTGAGAATCTGCAGAGGATGTTTATATTAGGGTCAAATGAGGAGAAGCACAGAACGAAATTTAATTTCAGGAGTCTGTTTGCACATACTACCTTAAAGCAAATGTGTATCTCAGTACATGGAGTTAAACTGTGGAATTCTCTTGACGTTCAATTTAAGAAAATGTATAGAAAAAGAAAATGGGACATTATGAACTTACTGAGCAAAATGTATATTAAGATATCTGTCATTATTGATTACACTTTTCACTACGAAAAGAAAAAGGCCATCTGTATTCATGTTACAATATTAAGAAAAGGGCAGATAATATAAGATTGTTTTTTCTTCCTGCTCCATTTTCAATCATGGAATATGTATAAGTTTACAACCACACTCTGAAGACATACCTTGCTAGTATAACACTCCCCAATAAAGTGGGACTATCATACACATTGTGTAATCTGCATGCTAGTAAGTATTTCTAATTTAACGTGTTACAATATAGACAAAACATTTGCTTTTGAACCAGGCTCAGAACAGGATGACAGAAAACCTTGTACACTGGTTACCAGCGAAATGCTGGACAAACTTGAACTGAAACATGTTTATAAAGACAAGTTCAAGTTCTTTATTTTTGTCGTGTGGGCAACAATTTCAGAGAATCTCAAGAAAAGCATGCAAATATTATATATATATATATATATTTGGAAAGTCACGTCACCAGTAGTCTCGCATAGACCAAGTGAAGTGGCTTGCACTTCATTAATCCCAATAGGAACATTCATCTTTGTTTGTTTGCTTTTGTCAATCATTATTGTTAAAATAAAAATAAAACTATCCTTATCTTTTGTAGTTTGTGTTAAAGAGGAAAACAATCAATTAAAATTGAAAATCAGGTGTGGCGTGAAAAATATCAGATATTGTATTTTAGGCCATATCGCCCAGCTCTAGTACAGTCCATTTACCATTCCTTACGAGTGCTGTGGCTAAATGTGACA
Source organism: Heterobranchus longifilis (assembly GCA_028570985.1). NCBI lineage: Eukaryota > Metazoa > Chordata > Actinopteri > Siluriformes > Clariidae > Heterobranchus > Heterobranchus longifilis. The sequence goes on from JAOVVB010045330.1 coordinate 7,834, forward strand.
TGAAAGTGAAGGGATTTTGGTACTGTGGGACATGGATGGAAAGAAATGACAGAAGAGCTCTTATTAAAAATAAACATAAACCAATACTGTCCTTAATTTCCTCTGTTGTTTTCATCACTTTGGGAGAATGGGATTGGGTTGCCAGGAATGTAAGTCTATGTTCTGTGTATTTGTAGCCTGAGAGACAAGGATAAGAGAGATGGAAACAAATCGAAGCTAGCAGCATGTGTGCAGACATTTGAAGTAATGATCACCACAAGAACTTCAGTCAACAATTCAGCTGGCAGTAGCAGGGCTTGGGTGGAGGCCAGCTGTGGGAGAGAGAACAGAGGTGATAATGTGGGGATCGTATTTTTAGTTCTGCAATTATTTCTGAGCGACGAGCTGCTCTGGATGCATAAATAATCACTTTGGTTCAGCTAAACCTCAGTGGACAAAGGCAAAAAGAGAAAAGTAAAACACTGTTTTTCATAAGGAAGTTAGCTATTTGGTAAACTTTAGTGATGTCCAAATGAAGCTCCATGAACAATTAGTTGTATTTGTTGACACCAGTAGATGGTACACTTGGTTTGTTGAACAGAGAGCGCTATCTAGTGGGCTCAGAAAATAAATAAAATGCTTCATGAAGCTTCATTTGGCCATCACTAGTAAACTTTGAATGGAAATTTTGAAAAAAATAGTTCTTGCTTTATCTAACCCTGAATTAAAATACACCCATGTTTATCTAGGTTAGTTCTTAACCAAGCTGACTGGAAATAACTTAAGCCATGATGCACATGGATGTTGTCGAGAGCTGTTCTTTTTTTTTTTTTGCAAATTAATCAATTTAATAAAATTAAGACGGCCATTTTGGAGGTACTGAACGTGAACTGCTCCTGATTATTTCTCAAACTTGTCAATTATTGCCATGTTTTTGGCTGTACTAATTGAGATCGATACATGTATTCCTTTATGAAGGACTTTTTCCTTCTCGTATTGTAGCACTCCGGAATATGAAGGTGTATTTGTTCCACACAGGAAGGTCAGTGTCATGGCATGACTTTTAGCTCCGTGGGACTTGTAGTTTTTGAACGATTAGCAGCGGGGGAACAGTTCAAGTTATTGAGCATTTTGGTTGTAATGTTTACTCGAACACTGCGAGAAAATGACTTTTTTTGGTTCGCACACATCTATTTTTAGGCGCAAATACGAGTGAAATGCTTGCACTGTAGAGCCGTGGGTAGGAATATTTTTTGCTTAAGAAAGTGGTCACACTGTACAGATTGCATTTACACCTTGCTGAGATCAGATCTCTTTATTAAGAAAATAAATGGTACAAAGTCAGACATCTTAGATTTCACATATCACTATGGGTAACACAGGATCTATTCTAAGTGCATTTGGGGTAAAACATGTTTTTGTTTTTTTATTAACTGGCATAGACCTGTGGAATGGCCTTAACCATGGACCTTAAAAATCTATCACAGCTTAATAAATGGCCAAAAAATACATCAGTTACAAAGATGATAATTGTATCTGTACAACTTTGCAAAAAACATACATTTGTTTTTATTAGTGATATTCCACAAAGTAGCTTTATAGGGTGAAAAGTCCAAAACATATTTTACATGCTATGAGTGCTTGCTGATAAAATGTGGATACTTCAAGAGGTAGTATGGTGATATTGTAATTGCATGAAAATAAGAAAATGACGCCTCCAAATGGGGAATAAAATGCCATAAAGACCCAGGAGATTCTAAGCACTTTTGGGTGTTGTTCATAACGTAATACCTGCGAGCCAGGCTGATCTGATCATACTGTATTCCAGCATTAACATGCTTTCCCTTATCCAGATACCATCTTCAAATACAGATTTCATGTTAATACCAGGTGGAAAAGGAGTATTGATGTCACATTTTGCTCAAGCCATAGTCTCAACTTTCTCAACATCTAAAAGGCATATATCCATTAAATTTGCTGAGCATAAACAAGTTTTGATGAAATTAAACCATTTCAACTTTAAAGATCCGATGATGACCTTTCCTCTAGTGCCAACCTCAAGACAAATGTCTTACTTTTAGACTGAGAGTATAAAATGAACAGTATGTTGTTTGCCTTATCCAACACTGTGTTGTGGGACATAATTCATGTTTAAGTCATCTGGGGCTGCGGGCAGTTCAGTTAATTCACCATATTCATCGTGGATGCAATCTTAAATCCAGTTGTTTGGGGGATCTTTACAGACTTATCAGCCCAAGTTTTTTTTTTTTTTTGACTTAAACTTTATTTGTACATGCATCTGTATAGAAGTGAACATACAAACAGTGTACATAGGTCACAGAGCATACCATCAAACTATCTCTCAGACATCTACACCAATTAATACTTATTTTAGCTAATACACAATCACCCATTTATGTACATATACAGTCACATCTGTACACATGACTCCAATTGTCTAACTCATTCCCTTCAGTACGATTATGGAGAAGTTGTGTTCTTAATCAGCCTCAGTATTACCGGTGTCCATTTACTGTTGAAAGCATCAGTCCTTAGTTGGAGCTTGGCTGTTATACTTTCCATCAAATATACATTTTTAACCTTTCTCGTCATTGTTGAACTGTTGGAGGCTTTACATTTCTGTAATCAATCTTCCCACAATCTGTCCAGCATAATTCTGAGGTGTTGCTGTATCTCGCTAACACAAAAGGGGTCTTGAATACTCTTGTTCTAGTTTTCCATTCAAACTCCCTGTTAGCTTGTGACCACATTTCGTTAGTGATACAAATAGTAATTTCTAATTCCCACTTCTGTTTCATTTCTACAGTGTTTCCTGTTATGTTATCTTGAAGCTGTCTGTATAAGTGGGCTATCAGATTCTTTTTTATCACTCCCTCCATAGTCAGCATGAAGAACCTTTCTAAATGATATGGTCATTTACATAATGTGCTCCCAATCTGCATGTGTCTGTAGGTAGTGTTGCATTTGAAGAAATGTAAAAATCAGCCCACATCAAATGTTTGGACCACTTCACCATCGCTGACTGCTCACTGACCCACCTTGAGCATGACGTCAGAGCAACATGGCCTCCATGTGAATATGGTAATAGCAATAGCCCCAGCCCTTCATAATGTTCTACATTAACTTGTTTTACTGTCTTTCTTTTCCTAGCCAGTGAAACTGTGTTTGGCAGGCTCTCACCAATTTATCTCAGTCATTGAAGTAGCCCTACCTTTTTCATTGAGGCTACTGTACATTTAATCAATTATATATTAAGATAACACTGGGCAACAATGGAAACTAAAACATGCTCACAGAGCCTTACCTCTTTGTGTACAGACAGTTGGCACTTGTACAGGCTGGAACACATTATGTCACGTATCGTGTCGTGCCTTGCGGTAGCTATTTTCAGCACTATCCCACAGTGCAGTTCTTAAAGCCTGGGGAGCTACTCTGTCCTTCAGTTTGGATTACGAAGGGTGAGAAGGAAATGTTTAATGCAAAATTGACTTTACTGTTTGAACGACAGCAAGAGTCAGTGGCTCTCTGCATGAACACTGCAGCTCACAGCCGGAGCCGGAGCTCAATGTTACTTCAATGTCTTGTGACAGACAGAGCAGAGCCCTGGTGTGGGGGGTTTGGTTAATGATACACAAGAGACGAGGGATCATGATGATGGTGGGCTTCATTTATTCCAGACCAGCGCTGTGACAGTCATGGGCAAGCGCAGATCACCACCACACAGCCAGCAGCACTCAGTCACAGGAGATGTGAAAAGCAGTAGGAACATACAGTATTTCCTTTACAACTCATCCTTAAAGGTACATTGTGTAGTTTTTAGCGGGATCTAGTGGTGAGGTTCTAGATTGAACGATCAAAACACTATCCCACTCAACCCTCCCTTTCAGAGATAAGCTATGGTGGCCTCCAGGGACAAGAAACTAATTGAACAGTTCAGTCTCTGTTCTTCTATGTTTTCCTACTTGTGCATTTCCGGCAGGCACCCACTAAATGAAAAAAAAAGCGAAAGGCCTGTCTAGAGACAGATTTGTCCGTTCTGGGCTACTATAGATAAAAATGGCTCATTCTCAGGTAATAAAAACACAATCATTCTTATTTTGATGGGATTATATATTAATTAAAAAATACTAATGAATATTATATTCCATTTTTGCCAAGTAAGGCAGCTAAATACTACACACTGGACCTTAACTGGATTTACTTGATAGAAGCACCATGACATTATGAAATAATTCCTAGGAAGTAGGAAAAGCATATCAAGCTTATTTTCCAGTAGGCCTGGCTATGATCCACACCCTGTGTGCTTTAGTGCCTCATAATATCACCATTCAGTCCCATTTCAAGCTGTTCTCATGTAATTCATAGATAACCCATGTAATTGTGGCCCGGGAGGTGCAGCTTATTACATCTTATACTGATGTTTCATTTGTACATGGGGACCTCTAGTGGCCGTAGTAATTAAATTAAGTGTCTCCTGACTGAAATGCCTGCGTCACTAGAGATCTGCAGGGACCTTATAGAGTATGCACAGCGGAGGGGCCAATCCATGAATGTATAATAACTGGATACAGTGATCGAGGCAGAGCCCAGTTCACCATCAAAGTTCAACGGATGATCGGCACTGCTTCCGTGTGCACTAGAGACTTCCATTCAGACTACATCCAGTTTAGTGCTCTGGCTAACTTGAATGGGATTAAATAATTCAGGCCCAAAGCCTGCTAACGAAAAACAAGGCTATTTGAAAATACTTATCATCAAAACAATGGTAATGGGCGCCTGGGTAGCGTAGTGGTAATATTCCCTGCCTACCAACACGAGGGTCGCAGGTTCGATCCCCCGTGTTGCCTCCGGCTTGGTCGGGCGTCCATACAGACACAATTGGCCGTGTCTGTGGGTGGGAAAGCCGGATAGGGGTATGTGTCCCGGTCAAAAAAATAGTTAAAAAATAAATTAAAAAAAACTTTCCTTCTGACCAACAATTTGCTCCACGACAAGGTATCTCAAAATAAGCAACAGCCACATGTCAATGGATTTTGCTGTGGATATTTGTGGTCCACAGAGGTGGCATGCTCATGTTTTTTGGTGTCCCCTTGACCTTTGCTCTATTACCTCTATTGTCTTCCTCTGTATTACTTCCACACTGAAAATAGCAAAATCTATCAGACCACCATAGAATATAAAAAGCACATACATGGTCTTCTGAGGATCAAGGTTATAATAGTTATGAATTTTCTATTTGACATTTTGATTTCATTGTAGTTTAGTTTCAGTTAGTTTTGTGTTTGCTAGTTTTAGTTTAGTTTCAGTTTCTTCAGAAAGGTTTAGTAATGTTTTATTTCGTTTTAATGAATTTTTTGTTAGGGCCACGTATAATGTCTCAGAATTATGTAGCTAAAAATACATGGTTGGAGAACTCTATAGGAATGGCCATAGTGTTTAATCTTCGCTCTACTTTAGTGTCTGATGTTAATCAATTGTGGTGCCATCTCCTGGAATGTCAATGTTCAATTTATGTGGTTCAATGTCACGAGAGTTGACGGAAATCTGTGCCTTTTTTCGGGAGTGATATGTAAGAGATAAAAAACTAAAACTTTTTTTTTTTTCAGTTTAGTTTTATTATTATTTTTTAACCATGCAGGCAATAGTGATGGCCAAATGAAGCTTCATGAAGCATTTTCTTTATTTTCTGAGCCCACTAGATGATGCTCTCTGTTCAGCAAAGAGTTGAAAGCACACTGAATTGCCATTCCTTGAGCCTTTTTCTTTAACACATAGGACCGCCAGCTTTCTTCTACCCCCTTTGAGCGGATGTGCCACTTTTTAATGGCTACACATGCAGGTCATGAATAAAATGTATGTGTGTGTCATATTCAGTTCCCCCTCTTTCATTCTCGACCAGCAAGAGACCTCCATGCCATTTGTTTCTGTGATATTTCCCTAAGTTTACTCACTGTGCTCACAGTGTGTCATGAGGAAAACTCCAGTGCCGACTGCATCTGAAGAGGGGAGATCACTAGAGCAACAAAAATGTTCATTATGATTTAATTTGTGCTTCTCACAGTACTGTAGTCTGGATGGAATGATTATTATTTTGTCACAGGTTGTTAAATATACTTTGTTGAATAAATGCTTTGATGTGAGACATCAGCAGCAAGTCTGTCAACACAGACGCTGTTTGCACGTTATAACTGCGCGCAATGATGACTTTATTCGTTATTAGTGAGGATGATTGTAGATGTTACTTACTGTTCATAGCATATCGATACTATTTACAAGATCTAGTTTGTATTCACAAAATAATCTTTGTCAAGCTGCTGCACTGGAAAGCTTGGCATGGAGCCGATGCACCGTTGCCGCCTCGGCTCCAAATTAATTAATAAAATATTAGCAATACTATTACAAAAAAAATAAAATATGAATGAACAAAATTAATAGCCATGCCTACCCAGGGTGTTTTTTGTTTTTTTTTTGGTGTGAGGGTTCTGAACTCTAAACTCTCCTCCTCCTCAGTATAATTCACATCACTAATATCTGAAACTTCTCCACTATCGGACTCCCCCTCGCTCAGATCTTGAAGCAGTGCCAAAGCCTCTTGAACAGTATAATATATGTATTTTTTTCTTCCTCTTTCCATCTTATGATCATTTGTTTTCAAAGTTTATGATCTATAAATCTTGTGCATAAAGGTGCCGACCTATCCCTGTGTCTCTCTCTCCCTCCAGACAGGTCCCACGCATAAAACTGTATTAAATATAAACAAAAAAGAATGCGAAAAATAACACGGCAAAATGGAAAATATTACATCATATGGTGATAATGTATAATATTGCAACTGCGGTCTATATGACAGCTGCGGCGCTCAGAGGTATTTATGCTCAGAAATCTTTTATGTTTTATTTTAGAACCGAAAACATCAAAAACACATTTGGGAAAAGTCATGGGCTGAAAGGCTTTTAGTTTTTATTTAAACAGAATTATTTGCATTATAAAAACACAAACGGTCCATCAGACCGCCTTGTCGGTTCTAGTGTTCAGAATCAGAATCAGAATCAGAATCAGAAATTGTTTATTGCCAAGTATGCGAATATACAAGTATAGAAGCATA
>JAOVVB010045340.1:0-14938 GCA_028570985.1 Heterobranchus longifilis
TTGTTATGCACCGTATCACCAAGACAAATTCCTTGTATGTAAAAATACTTGGCAATAAATCTATTCTGATTCTGAAAGGCTAAATAAAAAGGACACCACCCTCTGAACTCTGTAAAAGCTCAGTATTACTCTTACTACAGCCCCATGCACACCGCTTCAACATGTGGAGAAATCCAAAGATGTATTGTGATTCTCTCTTGAAAGAGTATGTCTCGATGCAGAAAAGGCAATAATCGGAAATGTATATAATAATAAAAATGTTCTGCATTTACACCCCTGATGAAAGTTAATGGAAGTAAAATCGTCTGTTTATTTTAATTATGGATCATCACAAATATGCTATGTTTTTGAAATTAGCAAGCAGTCACACAGTGAGGGAAAAAAAAAAAAAATTGATGCATCATGATGCATGCGATAATCGTTGTCCTCTGAATCGAATCATGAGGTGCCTAGAGATGCACGCCCCCCAACAGCCTAGTTATGGCTGTTAATATGATAGGACAATCGTTGTCCAGGGGAGGGGGTTAAAGAATGGTCAATTTGTTAGACTCAATTGCAAAAATAACAGTAAAAAAGTGGTTTAAGCAAAAAGTTTGTGCATGTCAAAACCCTTCAAAGAGAGGAAATTAATTGGACATCATCTTCAGTTTGGTCTTTGACAGGGTGTATCGGCACAGTTTTGACAGGTTGCTATAAGAGCCAACTGCTGTGGTCTATTTGTTTCACGAGAGACGGAAGTTTCACCTGGAGGCAACAATCTATCGGTCTGAATGACACACATTTAAATTGTATCAATCATCTCGGTTGTCGGCTTTAAGGCCTCCCAGCAACCTTTTGTTTCGTTTTCACATAGGAGAGCGATCTAAATGCTTAGCTGGTTGATTGACAGGCTCGTAGAGGCTTACCTGGAGTGGGTCAGGCTGGAGGCGGGACTTGCTGATGGGGACAAAACTCTGCTGGGTGAGGAATATGGGGAGAGAGAGGAACCCACAATTTGCATCTGTCCTGAAGATGACAAGGAGCGCTTCCTTTTTTCAGGAGGGGACCTGGGAGACAAAAGTGAGAAGAGAAGAGCAGAAACTAAAACATTTCAGATTCAAGCAGTAACGCCACACAATAGACAATATATCAAGGGCGTGGGATGCTGTCTGAAGGCAGTGCTTGGGTATTCAGCAAAGCCCTACTTTACATTCATGCAAGTACAAGCTGTCCGTTGCAGTTTCCATCAGTGGGCATTTGGGGATTAAGTGTCTGTCTTGTAGGTATGTTGGCTAAATCTACTCTTAAAGCGACAATCTAAAGCGTTGCTCGATGTATAGTAGATATACACAGATTATTATCAAGACTGAACACCGTATTGTGGGAGGGCAAGTGCCTCTCTACCTTGACAGGGTTAATAATTAATGATTTAGTGATAAAATAAACACAGCTGTACGTGATCCTTCCTCTCGCCACAGACACCTGCTGTTACCTGGATCTCGAATGCCCCCTGGGCTGGCCGGAGCTGCTGCTGGGATGATGGCGCTCCCGCTCTCTCTCCTCACGTCTCCTCTCCGACGAGGCGCCCCTCCTGTCCCTTCTCCCCGGGGAGTGTGAGCGGGATCTGGCCAGACGGGAGGACAAAGAAAGTATAATAAGACGGGGAGAGAGGCCATTAAACTACACACACACACACACAGACAGAGCTTGGTAGATGAGCTGATGCATTTGAAATGAAGAACAAGAATAGAAGATGATGAAAAGAGAGTGCTAAGACAATGATGTGCAAGAGGAAGAAATAAAGCAAGCCATCAGGAGGGGTTTTCAAGGAACGTGAAACCAAGAATAGCCAAAGAGGGTTTGAGAAAGGTTTGCAGTGATTCCATTAGACTATTGGATGACATGAATGTGCAGTTAAATTCTGTGGCAATATTGTATCGATACACGGATCCCAACTATCAATCTTTTATTATTAGAAAAACAGAATGTACAAGTAGAATTGTTCAAAATACCTGTAATTGTTTGCATTCAGTTATGGTACTATGTTTGTCAGGTGCATGCAACATTTCTGACAGGTTTTTATGACAATATTGTGAGTCTGTCTGCTGGACAATCCCATTTTTGCTGCAATTAAAAATTATTGTGAGATGAACAGACTGATCTTAATATACATTATCGCAATACTCTAATGTTCAAAATCCCAATACTATCGCATCTTTACTTAAGTATCATGATAATATCATATTGCGGGGCCTCTGGTGATTCTCTCCTAGGGCTGCAATGAGCGATTATTTTCTTTATCGATTAATCTGCAGATTATTTTCTCGATTAATCGTTGACAGAAAAAATGTCAGAAAATAGTGAAAAATGTCCTCAAAGTCCAATGTGATGTTTTTAAATGTCTTGTTTTGTCCAAAACACAAAGATATTTAGTTTAATGTTATAAAATAGAGAAAAGCAGGAAATCTCCATATCTGAGAGGCTAAAAACAGCATTTTCTGACATTTTTGCATGAACAATTACTTTTCTTTAAAATTAATCGATTATCAAAATAGTCTGCAATTATTTTTCCATTGATCAACTAATCGTTGCAGCTCTATTCCCACCCGTACGAAATACAGTGCAGCTGGGCCACAGGACAAAAACAAATTATTCTGTGAATTACTTTAATACACATTATATCACATGGACTCTAAATATGTAAATACTGTTTTTCTAAACCAGTCTGAAAAGAAAACACTATTAAATATGTATGGATAATAGAAGACATTAATTCAATTCTCAGATTTCTTGCATAAAGGGCAGGACTAAATTAACTTTCTCTGCTGGCTAGTATGCAGAGCCTGTATGTCATTTAGAGAAATGAAATAGCCAGGGTCAGAGGAGGGAATTATACCACTTTTATAAAAACAAAGCCAGGAAGGAAAGGACAGCCGAGTTAATGGCAGCCTGTGCAGAGGTGGCTAATCAAAGCTGTCTGGTCCATATTGGCCTCTTTGAGAGATAAACGGCAAAAACAAAGCAGCCCGGCTCTACCTTTGATCACTTCATCTCAACCATTACTCTTGGAGTCAATTTTCTTCAAACGTGCTTTCTCATAAGTTCTTTTATTCCTCCCTATTTCGTCATTCTTCCTCTTTTATCCCTGCATTTCTTTCATTCAATCATTTCACATTTACCCTTTTTTCATCATCTTTCAAGAGAAGTAGGGAAAGAGAAAGAAAGGATACCAGGATAATGGAGAGACAGAAGAATACATTATTTTCTATTAATGTTCATATGGGTGCTGTGTGCTACATGCACTCAAGGTTCAGCTAAAGTGGAATATAAAACAGGGGGTGATTAATCATTATGTTCTCAGCCTGTCACATGAAATGTCTCATACTTTTAACAGCAGCTGCACAAATCACAGCGTCTCCAACTAGGTATGTATATATCCAGAGTCTTTTTTTAAAAAAAAAAGGTTACTTTGTTTCTTGACTCATCCTAGTAATTTACATTGCATAAATCATGAGTGAGTTATTTATTTTTCAAAGTGTCATGCACCAAAAGGTGCCAAGCTCGCATGTACTTACAAGACACTACAAACATAAACAAGAGCAATAACATAATGAGAAGAAAATGAAGGGTTCATTTGCAAAACAACCCTGATATCCCTGTTTTTATTTAGTTTCCTAAATCATGTTTTTTTTATTTTTTTTTATATACCCAATCCAGCTAATTTCACTGATGTTTGGTTGTTTTGATAAGATATCTCAAAATATTTAGATTTTCATAAATCATGAGAATGCGAAGAATAGGGCTGAAGGATTTGGGAAAAAAATATCCAATTTGCAATTATTCTGACGGATATTGCAATTGTGATATGATTCACAATATTGAAGGGAATAATCATTTTTGCATCATTATTCACATTCTCATTGAAAAAATATATTAAAATGATCATGGTGGGATTTTTTTGGGAGGATCTGTACCAAACAAAGATTCTTTCTTAAGTCTGTAGAATATGACTTGCAGGCCGGGACATCTCTGCAGCACCACAATACTTCATTCAGAATGGTATTTTGACAGATTTTGTCTTTGGGATTTGGATATTGCACTAGTCCATATTACGATTTTGATAAAATTCTGATTAATTGTTCAGCCCTAGCGAAGAATATGGACTGCATGTGCTGGTCTTTGCCCAGTTAAAAAAAAGAGGCTGATTCTGTTCAAAGAAAGCAGTTCAGTTCAGATCTGAACTGTCCTACAAAAGGACATTATTTCTGTCTGTAGCGACCAGCAGCAGAGGCCAATAAAGATCTGAGCTGGACAGCTGCACTGAGCACACTGTGTTTTGTCCTAAAAGACTCACTTATCTTGCTGAACTGTAAACATGACAGTCATACAGTGAGACAATATGTTTGTGTAATCCAATCACAGCACCTTGAATCAAGATCAAACTGAATTGTGCGATACTTAAGAGATTCCCAGCCCTGCCACTGACAGTTTTGAACGAGTACACGTCCAACACGTCTTACCGGGACCTGCGGGCTCTCCTGTAGGCACTGGGAAGGGAGTGTTTGCTCTTCGACCTTGACCTCGACTTCGATCTCGATCTTGACCTCTTCTTGTGTTTTTTCTTCTTTTTGTCTTTGTCCCTCCCTTTGCTCCTCTCTGTGTCTCTATCTCTATCTCTATCCCTATCTCTTTCTCTGTCTCTGTCTCTGTCTCTCTCTCTATCTCTCTCTCTGTCCCGGTCTCTTGCTGCTCCTCTGGAGGTTTTGTGGGAGGATGAGGAGGATGGGGCCTCCCTGCTGCGATGTGCTCCTTTGTTCTCCACGGCGGCTCTTTGATCCTGAGCATACGCAGGTGGTGCAGAGGACACTTGAGCAGGCAAAGGGTCACACAGGACAGAGAGAGCTTCTTGCATCTAGAAACAAAGGCAGAAAGAAAATAGAGCAAAAAGATCGGTGAAGGCATTGTTTCAACAGACGCATTTGGACCCTGGCCTTCTTTTATTAACTGGTTTAAAGATAAAAAGAACACAACAAAATGTATTGATTATATTAAACAGTCAGTCTCCCTCTCACATTTGGGACATTGAATGAATTCCCAAATGCTTAATCTCTCAGTACATCTGTGGAAAATCAATATGGGGGCCTGTCCATTTCCTGAGATGCAAGTGATGCACACGGTTGGCTGTGTCTAGAGATTAGAGATGTATTTATGCAATACTCACATGTATATCCTTGTCAATGTTACAGGGTAACAAAAATTAGAAAAAATAACTTTGAGATTTTACCAAGCAGCCACCTCTGGGGCTGAAAAATGAAGCCAATGTGGAAGTGCCCAAAACTGCAGTTCCTCAAATAGCCACTTGAGGCTGACTCCAAAAGCAAGTCGATCCCCATAGACCCCCATGTTAAAATGTCCAACTTTACAGCAGACATAAACATGTTTACAGCCTGGTACAAAAATTGGTTTTGGTCTCTATAGCTAATTTCACCATTCATCACAACTGTAAAGGGGTGAATTTTTGTATAACTCACCCGCTTAAATTATATTAAGTCTTACATTTGAGCATAATTAAAGGCGTGGCCGCTTTGAGTGACAGACGGGTGCCATCAAAGGTGGCTAGCATAGACTGGCTTAATCCAGCCCGCCTCAGCTCCATCCACGCTCCACCTCTTTGCTGATTTTTGGATTAGCTGGGAGTTATGGTGCGTTCTATTTAAATAGGAAGTTCCCAGTCATAATTTTCAACTGGAGCTCCCCCTAAAGTCGAACTTCTGACTCAGAAAGTCAGTTGGACTTCACCAACCCCGAACTCAAAATCCAAGATGGCTGCTACAGCAGTGAAAGCTGTAGTAATATACTGTTTATTAGCACTTCTGTCTTATTTGTGTCTCATTAAATCAGTCGTACTCACAGTCCAACCTATCTGCGGACATGTTGCTGTGGTGTTTGTATGTGCAAAACACCCCAGAATGCATTGTTGAATGCAGCACCCTGTGAAGTTATGGTTTTCTGACTTGGTTTACTGGAACACGATCAACTCGCGCGTGACGTCATTCGCAGCTCCGACTTCCAATTTCCGAGATAAATGGAACGCAGCATTAGGTGGCGTCAGGCACTGCCAAAATGGTGACAGCCGGAGCCACCCACATTGAGCTTAAGTTTGGCTCACGTCACAGAGACTACGTCTATATTTTAAAGTCTATGGTTTTTACTCAACATGAGTGAAAGTATAACCAGCTCCCTCAGAAAAGAGGAAGCTTTTTTTCTTTTTCTATGGGTCACTTGGAGAGAACATAGTGTTTGCTTTTCTTATCTCATTATGGGATTTTTAATTCAAGTGGGTGCTCCTTCTAATCCTGTATTTGTGAAATGTAGCTACAAAGAAATAAGGTGGTAGAAAAAATGTACATCAGGAGATTAAAAAAAAAGGTACATACATGCACTAAAAGGGGCATGTGATTATAACCAGCTGGCTCAGGCAATAGACCCGTACTCTCTTGGGAAATTATAACTCACATTCTTACCTTAAAAAAAAAAAAGAAAATCCTTATTCAGCTGATTAAAAAGTGTGGGTTACACAACACAGTGCAACCCTCTGGCTACATGCTGAGTTACAACTGTCAACTGCAAAGTGCCTCTAATTACCCCAATGTTGGTCTGTCTGCTCATATTAGATTGGCCTGCTGCTGGATTCACACTGAAAAGACGATTTCAGGCCATCAGTGGATTAAACAGGACATTAAATCTTCCCAAGGTCAGATTTTATCTTCCAGGGTTCAGTCTTAGATTGCTCCTGGGGTCACCCATGTTACATATGTATGCATCCATTGTACTAAAAGGGCATTTGGACAAAGAAAGACATCAAATGGCATACTTTATATGCTAACATTAACATGAATGATGCGACTGACTGAGTGATAAGTGATGAACATGGAAGACAGGAAGGAAATGAATGTAGGCTGTGACTTCAATCTCTCCAATTCAATCATCCCACCTCTTACCCATCTGCTAAAATTGGAAATGGGTGGAGCATAAAAAGAGAGACGGGGAGGGACAGAAAGAAGTAGAGAGGGAAAGGATGATGATGAAAGAAGATGAAAGTAGGAAGCAAATGAGGTAAAGAAGTACAGGCTGGAAAGAAAGAGAAAGCGCTAACGACAGAAGACAATCAATAAGTAGCTAAAAACAGGCATGGGAGAAGAGAGAGGAAGATTATTTATTACAGCTTTCTGTTTGCACACTATCTGGAGTCTGGGGAGAGGGAGAGATAATGAAATGATAGAAAGCAAGGTTTGGTTTAAAATTAAGACTGACGTATGGGAAGCTTATCCTAACACCAGGATGAGAAAACGTCTGCCCTCTCACACCTGCTCGGGCAAGATACGGAAGTTCAGGCAGTAAGGAGTAACAGTAAAAAGTCATGTGGAGGGGAGAGGAGAGATGGGAAACTGAGGAAAGGTGAAGATAGATGGAACATACAGGAGTGACATTCTCACAATATAGAAGACAACAATATGTAAAATGAATATATAATACAATACTATATAAGAAGAAAATTACTAATAACTAGGGGTGTCACGATTCTCCAAATCCACGATTTGATTTGACTTTCGATTTTTAAGGTCAAGATTCGACTTTCATTTTTGATTAAAATTAAAAAATTAAAAAAATCCAGCATGTTATTGTTAGATTATGGAATTTTAATTCATAAAGATCAACAAATCATAGGTTTTATGACCCTGACAACTGTCATTTACATTTTACACAACAAAAAGAAGAGCCACTAGATGGCACAATGGTACTTTACAACAAGAGCTTGAATTTCTCAGAGTTTACGAGGTGCACCTGAATGCACTAACCCGTCTGCGCTAGTCTCGCATGCACAAGTAAAGGGGGGTGGAGAGAAAAAAAATAAAAAATACTGGGAGAATCGCCGGTCCTGCTTTTGTTTCCGATGATCGAAATTGAAAGCTCATTTCGATTTAGAATCAAAATCCTGACACCCCTACAAATAACAGCTACTACTTCTAACAAGCTTACTATGTTGGATTTAGCCCTATTTCCGTAACATGGGAGAAGTCTGAATTGAATGTCGTCAGAATAACATAAAATCTACAGCAGTACAAGGTAAAACATTCACAGAGGGAGATTAAATGCACATAGACTTGATTAAAACCACAGTAATACATGTATCACTTCAGTTTAATTAACTCTGAAGCAGTATGAATGAGACAATTTACATTAAGGAGATTATTCTTATATTAAATGAATGTAACAAACAAACAAAAAGAGCTCATACAGTCAGAATAATAATCATACCGGTACTACCTCTCTGTATTTTCAGTTTACATACAGCACATGATCGAAGAGGACTTAACTTTACTCTTTTTCATTCTATGCATGTGCACTGTCTGACATCATAAAATAGGCTAGGCGGCAGAAAATCTCTAACTAATTAATAAGGAAATTTATGAGAAAATGGATTTGGAGATTTACAGCAGGCTAGCCTCCCTCATGCTCACAATGGTCATTAAGTCTTCGACTGCAAAATAAGTTTCAAAATCCATCACTGATGGCAGCCTGTGAGAGAGCTGAGAACTCTCTTATTCCTTCATATCATTATTCTCCAATCCATTGCTGTTCTCAGCGGTGCCACTGCTTCCCTCCCGAGCATTGGGGCTCTTTCCGTAACTGTCCTGTCATGTCTGAATGAACACTTAAACATTTATGTGAAAGTCACCTATGCTTGACTGACAAAAAAAAGCATCACTTTAACAGAGAGATGAAGCCAGAAATGTCCATGACTGAAAAGGGTTTGAAAGAGTGCTCCATCGATTTACGATGGACAGTTCACAAAATCGATGCAGCAGAACTGGAGGTTTCGTCTTTTTTTTTTTTTTATTCCATGCATTCTTCTTCCTTGTCAAAACCTGATGACTTCATTACTCATAATGCAATAGATATCATATGTCATGAGAGTAGTGGGTAATGCAGCCTGGAGCCTCAAGCAGAGATGAGCTCACGTCTTTCGAACTTCACACCACCAGGTTTTTTTTTTTTTTTTCATTTCCCAACTTGTGGTTTTCAGCCCAATGTGAGACTGACTTAAATTAAATCACTTGAGGCAATTTATCAGATTTTTATTTATCTATTTATTTTTTGTAGCCTGGTCTAGCCTGGGAAAGCTTGCTCACCGGGTTCTGTTTACTCGTGACAGCTTACTCTAGCTACTACAGTGCTGTCGCACAAACAACATGATGAGCACTATGGGGAACATGGCGAGCTTACATCAACAGATCCAAGACAGCGCATTTTGCCAACACTACAAAGACATGGCATCAGCATTCATATTTGTCCTCAAACCTACAGTATCTAAAGCCCCGACACACTCCACTATTGCACCATCCTGTTTTCCGGCCGTTCAAAATACAACATCAACGCACAAAATGCTACTGCCAGAATATTCACTACAACAAGAAGTTAAAGCTAATCACTTGAAAGCCATTCTGATTTCCCCTCACTTGCTCCAAATTCAGGCGACATTTGTTCTTCAAAGTGCTAATGAAGAAATCATTACACAGGGTTGCACTGTCCATTGACTCTGTACCCCTTTGTGCCATCTGATTTAATCAAGGAGTAAAAAAAGAAAAGAAAAAAACATTGTACTGAAAGTAATTGCTTAAATCTTTGAATTCCATTGTCCATGTTACTCCAAATGTCACTGTTTCACCCCAGCACATAATGCAGTCCCATCTGCCCTGATAGTCTTGTGTAGCCAGACCTATCTCCACAGTGCTTTCACTCCTGGTTGGGGAAAAAAAAAACCCTGGCCTGTCTGTATTTCCTTAAACCAATCACAATCGTCCTGGGTGGCTCCACGGCCCACATACAGCGACGGTGCCTCTACAAATAGTGGCGGGAGGGAACCCGTTTCGGTGGAAACTTTCACGAAAATGTTGTAAACATATTCTTTGTAGATCTTTACAATCATTCATGGACAGAACAGTGCAGGCATGCCTTATTGCACAATCCAAAACTTCAAAACGTCATTTTTTCTGTAGCGAAGGGACTTTGAGAATGGGAACACAGATGTCCTGTTTCTGGGCTCTGGGCAGATTTCCCGGAGGCTTTATCCCCACACTGTTCGCATAGTAAGTCATACTAGTCCTGATGGAAATTGTCTTTTTCACTTTTTTGTCCAAATGTTTACCAATTACCAATATTGATTACATCAAAATAGATTTATTTTTTCTGTAAACTCTTTTAAGACGTGCAGTACTTTGTAGACTGCAGCATCCAACACACGTTCACAACCTCTAACTACCCATACATGTAAAGGATAGTGCAGAATGAACTGGTCATTATTGAAAATAGATCCCCGACAGAGTGATGCATCACCCTGTCGGGGATCTATTTTCAATAATGACCAGTTCATTCTGCACTATCCCGCTTATTACATGGCTACTTACTCAAGAAATCAATCAGTTGAAATAAAATATTGATTTAAAAATTACTGCATTGCTTCAGCAAAAAAAAAAAAAAAAAAAGTAGTCCGTTAGCTTACGGTTGGAGCAGCATCCTCTCCTCGGTATAGACGCATAAAACGAGCGCAGCTGAATGAGGTTTTCTGCTCTGTAACTCTTCTGTTGACATTTTCCTTTGGATGAAGCAGTCTTTAAACACTGCCAGAATCCATACCGTGCTCTGTTTACTGTCACTTCATGTCTGTCCATTTCTCCGTCGTCCAGCTGTGTGTCTTTTAAACTCTCTTGCTTCTCCTGTGCTGTTTTCTTCTTCTCTTTTTCTTTTCTTTACTTGGGGCAGTTTAGCCATTAACCATGAATCCAAAGTTTTGTGCTCTCCAAATATATAAAATTAATATTAGAAAGAGTAAAGTTTTGTTGTTATTTTGCCACAGCTGACGTTAAATTTACCGGACTGCTTTCTGCGGAGTGATCGACATGCGTGGTCCTCCAGCACATCGCCATTAGCAACAATGTATATAAAAATAGACCAAATCCATTGTGTTAGTTAAACATTATGTGTGGTGTGGTGTGATGTGCAGAAGCATTTCCCCACTCTACTGCTTAGTCAATGTAATTTTAAATTCATTATTTTCAGCTAATTTGCTTGACTGTTTATTTGGACATACACTGTGTTCATATCTTTGGATCGAATATATGAATCTAAACTTTGTACTGACTCAAAACACTAGCCTGGTGTTTGTATTTAGGTTTGCCTTGGTTAAGGCTAAGAAAATAATGAGCTTCAGGGTTTTCCCAAGGAAATTGGTTAGCAGATGTTGTAAGTGCTCCCTAATTTTATGAGAATTACTTATAAACGGGTTGTAAACCCCCCTGAGGCAAATTGTGATTTGTGATATTGAGCTATATGAATACAATTAATTTGACTTGCAAGATATTTCTGAACAACAGTTAAATAAGAATGGAATAAATCACCAGTCATTGGTAAAATAAAGAAATTGGAACCTTAGCATCAAAATGTGTGCAGATTTAAATAGGAACAGGTTCCTGTTTAAGTGTGCAATACTACCTATAACAAGCTGGAATTATCAGGCCTGTTGCTTTAGCAAAGCTATTGTTCAAACTTCATTGGATCAGGGAATATCAGCTGAATATGGACTGACAAATTGCAGTTGAAACCTATTCAATCTAACCACTATAGACTTCAGAGGGTCCAAATGAAAATGGCTTCCCAAAAATATTTAGAGCCCAATTGCACCGTTGTGATTCAATAATGATCAAGAGTCACTTACGCTTTTCTGGACTGGAAAACAAATTCAAAATCCAAGTTCCAACGGTACCCTGTCATGTAACACTGTGGGGACATTGGCTCAATGGAAGTTTGAATAATTTAATTCGTCTTTCGGGACCAAAACTCTTTCATATGTAAATAATACATTTGGTGTCTGAATTATAACATCTGATTTGAACTTTTGAACTTGTGAATGTGGCATGCTGAAAGAAAAATCTGAATACTCTTTGAATACAGATCTATGCTGAAAATCATTACACATATAGCAAATGTTAGACTTACGCAGTACTTTACATCACAGACTTGAGTGCATTTATTTTTGCCTTCTGTGTTTTAGTGTGGTAGGACCCTTGGTAGATAGCTACTGCCAATGATAATGTGTCTTTTATGGCTGCAGTTGACATACCAATTCAGCTTTATTTCACTGTGTTTAATAGACTTTTTACAGTAGGTCAGATTTAGAGCACAGATTCAGAACAGAGTCCTTTCTACTTTAGAGGTGAGCAGGGAAATAAGTATTGTACTGACCCAGAGCTCATAATGGCTAAAATGTGTCTGTGGGGGTTTGGTGTGGTTATTGGTCAATAGCAGTAAATCAGTGATAATCTTACCTGGAGCTGAGGGCTCTGGCTTATAGAAGTCTCTACACAGAGGAGCAATATGTTCAGACTTGGGGTTCTGGCAGAATTGTCTCGGGCTTTCAACCACATCTCAGTCTAAATTTGAGTTGAGGTTATTTAGTCAAACTACTTTTTTTAGGTCATGAATACACTTTCATGCTCAACAATTGTCAGCGTTTGTTGAATCTGGTGAGGCATATTAGATTTACACCGATTAAAATTTTCTTGACGGATTCCGATGTTTGAAAAGTCTGACCTGCCGATTCCAATTTTTGCGGATTCTGATTTTTTCTTTTCTTTTTAAGAACTATAATTAACAGCATATAACAACACACCTTGAGAAGCAGCTTGACATTAAAATGAGATTAGCTGGTCCACCTTAAGTTAATAAATAAACCATAATAAATAAAAAATAAAAAATTTTGCTGGTCAAATACACAAACATTTCTCTCAATACTACACTGTTTGACACTACTTCATAAATTAGTAGTGAGATCTACCTACCTACCTACCTACCTACCTCCAACAGGAGGCAGCGGACCACAGTTTAGGACTAAGCATTTGCAACATTCTTTTACCTTGTCCCTATGTCATCGCAGGGTAAACACTGGTGTAATTAATAACATTAATTATGGCCCTGTTCCATTTAAGAGGGCCAGAGACCTGGTATTGTGCATGCTGGCTCAGTGACTCACTGCAATGGCTGTGACACAGAACGGGACCATAACTAATTTGATCAATTACACCTGTGTTCATCCTGTGATGAGATGTCAAAAAAAGGGTGCTGTGAAAAGGGCCTATTCAGTCTTGATTCATGTTCTCTATTCATTTGCCATGGCACCTTTGTTTTGCTGATGGAAATCTCATCACTGGCCCGAGTGAAATGGATGGCCAAAACTTTAATATAAGAGAAGCTCATGATCATGTCTGAAAACAACCATTGGAATGATCAAGTACATAAAACTAAATTGAATAGTTTTGAAAACTTCAACCTCTCTTTGATGCCATGTTTGTGTTTGCTATGTATTGTCATATTATCAGAATGCTGATAAGACCATAGGTTAATTTGATTATGCATGAAGCATGGACGTGACAAAAAGATGAATAGTTTGCATGACACATTCATGGATCATTATCTTTGAATAAGAGTGCTCTGACTCATTTCTTCTTCTTTCTGTCTTTTCTTTGTTTGGGAAGTCATTTCAGGTGATATGTTGAAATAGAAAATGCTTTATTGCTCTTGGTGTCTCATGAGAGCTTTTGTTAGTTTGAGCAGACATTGACTAAATGAGGAATTAACTTAGTGTTATTCCATCACTGTGATGTGTCTCTCTGCTCTTTGAAGTTATGCATGTGTGTATTCAAATGTAAGCTGACATCTGGTTCAGGGATTTTCCTGTCATCCCATTGTCTCCTCTGTAGCATTTCTCTAGAATTACCCTATAGATTACTTCATTTCTCTGAGCTTTTTTTTTATGTGTAAGTAATGCTATATACCAACTATGGGAAATTGATATTCAGAAATGTCAAAATTAGAATTATACGTAAAATGGTCTGTTGAAAAAATGTTGAAAGTTTATTTCTTCCTCTAAGGTATGTATTAATGTTATTCAGCCTGAGGTTGAAGTCTTAATTTGGGTGAAGCAGTTGGCTCTTCAGGGTAGATGAGACATAAGTGGAACAGTTAAAGCAGCCAGCTTGTAAAAGAAAGACAGCCAGCACATTTGCATCATAAATATGAGAATCAGAAACGGTACGCTAAAGTTCCTTGTTCTTAAGTTGAGTCCACAGTCTTTTTCACCCTGGTAGTCAACCCTGTAAATGTTTCTTATATACACAACTATGTTTTTTTTTCTATTTTGTTGACACTGACTGCTAACTACACAATGTCACTGTCAGTTCTGTCTAACTGAATTCTATTGTGTATCACACTTTTTAGATTTTGATTTCAAAAGTAGGTAAAAGTTTATTGGGAAGAGTCAATACTGTACTGTGGTACACAGAAAAAAAGGATAGACACATTTTGTGGATTTTATTTGTGTAGCAATGTGTTACATGTACTGTACTGTACTTTGATGTAAACATTGAACAGAAAATTTGCCACAAAATGACATCCATGCCAAAAAAAAACCCTAACAACTGTGCAAGAATGAAAAAAAACCTGCAGTAGTTTAGGAAAAACAACAACAAATGGTTCCTCCTCACACACAAACATCCCATGTCATAGATATTTATGGAACATGTATGTCTGACAGATTTGGTTAGATTAATGGATGATTTTGCATGTGATGGCTCAAACAATGAAATAATTTTTATAGGTTGTGAAGAATTTGACGATTTCACTGAGAATCAACTCATCAGCTTTGATCAGCAAGCCGTGTGCAAGTGGTTATTGTGCAAATTGTAGACAATTGTACTTACTCTTTTGCACACATGTGCCAAAAACACATGCAAAACACATGCAATTTGCTTGAATGAATGAGAAATTCAAATCTGTTGTGAACAGCAAACTAATTGTTCACATATTAGAACTTTATGTTTTTGAAAAAAATAAAAAAATAAAA
>JAOVVB010045349.1:0-14938 GCA_028570985.1 Heterobranchus longifilis
GTCAGCAGGTATGTTGTCACCTCCTGATGACTACTCACACACACACACACACACACACACACACACACACACACACACACACACACACAGAGCACTTCTGCTGGTCCAGACAGGGTTACTTCAAGAGTGTGTGTGTGTGTGTGTGTGTGTGTGCGTGTGCGCGTGCATGTGAAGGCCATTTGCAGGTAGTGAAATGAACACGTTGTGGCACTCAGAGGGCAGCTGCAGCCTTTCCATCTGCGAGATGTGTGATGCAGACTGAGCTAGCAGCAGAGGCGGGGAATGAAGAGCGTTTGTTTTTCGCTGCATGTAAAAGGTAAAGCGAAGAGTTTCAGAGTGTGTTGTGTGTGAATGTGAGAGGTAGACTATAGTCGCTCATCCATCTTCCATTTAGGATGAAAAAAAACCCACCTAATAGAAATGACATCCCTGTCTGCTGCATCATCCTCTGTTCTCCCTCAGACAGACAGATGTGACATGCAGTTGTGGTTACGTTGAACATCTGCCCATATAAGGGCAAAACAACTCATGATAAAGCATGTTAAACATTTTAAACAGTCTGATTCTTTTTAGAATGGATAGGCCTATAAGAAATATCTCTTGTTTTCATTTGTTCAAGTAGCAGCTCTGAGCTACAATGAATATCATGTCTAAGTTTTACAAGTTTATACTTAAACTTGAGGTCAGAATCTAGTGGCTGTTAGGGCTGCCGTTGTCAGCCTGCAGGTCTCTAACTTGTGGAAGAGGAAAAGAAAAGTCAGAGGCTAAGAATATGGGAAAACTGCTTGGGTGAAATCACGGGTTCACAAGACTTAGCGAGTCTTCGCCTCCCGTTCACTTCCATTGTATATGAGCGAAGAGGCGGAACTTCACACCACATAGAGTTAAACTACGTTGAACTTCGACCAGCGAATTTCACCTCAGAATTTGCTCATGTGTAACCACATGCAGCTTAAATGTGTAATTTTGGCACCAATGTAGTTCTTGTTTCATATGATAATATCTTCACTCTAGCTTCACTCTGCAGCCTCTTAAAGGCAGCAGGCTAATATTGGCCACTCCTGTGGGTCTCTAAGGAACTGGTACCCCTAAAATTACATGTGGCCCCAGTCTCTGGCCCACTCTCTTGAAATGATCTGGAACCACCACTGCCTATCAAGCCATCAGTGTTGGACGCACCACAAAAAATGGCTGTTGGATTGATGTACTGTATAGGGCTATGCTGCACTATATCTTAAGACACTTTACCGTGATCTTAAAAAAACAGTCATGGTGGTTGCTGGTCTGTCATACAGCACAACAGGAAACCAAATAGGATACAGTTTGAGTTTTTGTTGTACTTTATGTTAATGAACTGGCTCAGTGTCAAAGGCAGTGCAGTGAGTGGCAGGAGAAAGTCTGTAATAGCTCATCAATTCAAACAAGTTTCCAGCCAGTGCAATGGCTGACCTTCACTGATTTAACCACCAAACACACAATCTCAGGGGTTATTACATGCCCTTGCAGCTGTTTGTCTATCTCATTCCTCCTGGATCACAGTCTTGGAGTTTTCTGTTTAAACAGAGTAGTGGTTGCACAGTGGTTGTGTCACAGCACAGACTTGAGTTGTAGGCCACTGGGTCCTGGATGTTCAAACAGCAGACAGCACATGAACAGGGAGAGGTGGAGAGACTGAAGGCATGAGTGACTTTACATAAGTCCTTGTTAATTAATTTATCTTGAATCCATCCCACAGTAGAAGCACATGTAATTTCTGGCTGTCATTTATAAAGCTGAGGATATATCACTGTCCAGTTTTGATGATGCTTCCACCTCCCTTAAATGGGGTATACGGAAATACACAAAACTCTCTTGAAAACAAGCACAAACACTTTTTTTTTTCTTTTTTTTCCCCTAAACAATTCTTGTTTGGGTCGATGTTAATGGATACAAATGTAGACAGGTAGAGAGAGAATGAGGGAGGGAGGGGGAAAGAGCGGATATAAATGGGGTAAGTGGTGGGTGCCTTGGACAGAGAAATGAGGTTGATGTTTGAGAGATCCAGCGAAGAAAAAAAAATTGTAGTGAGAGAGACAAAGAGAATGAGCAAGGGAAGGAGAGAGAAGGAGGACAAGGCCCACCACACTCAGCTACAGGAAAGACGGCAATTAATAATTTACATCATCTGTCACTGTGCGCTCCACTGGACCACTCAACAAACAGCACCCGTAATTTAAGGCAAAAAACACACACTCACACGCATGCAAGGGCACTGCACGCACACACACACTCACACGCACACACACACACACACACACACACACACACACATATACAAAAAAAGTGTATGCGTGCAAGAAGCTTAATACACATGCACAAACAAATGTGGTCGCATGCAAGTGGCTGCACACACTCACACACAATATTACAACTCACTGGTGCACCCTCTGCGCGACTTCCTGCTAAAAGCAAAACAGCAGAGATCAAACGGCGGCACCGCGGCCCTCTCCTCTCCTTTATATCCGTCGTTTCATACCCCAACCCGGACCTCTGTCTCTCTGAGCCTACACTCCTGGAAGCTCACAGTCCTGCCTTTTGTCTCCGCGGCAGCCATGTTAAATTTATGCTGTGTATGTCACCGCTAGCTAGCACCCGACAGTAAATATTTGATACGTTTCCCATCCCTCGTAGAAATTCCCCCAAGCATACGATTAGACCTGTTGGGGGCAGACCCAAAGTGATAGCAGCCATGTTAAATTTACAACGTTTGTTTTGGAGAGTAAAAACCCAGCAAATACCCATGTGGAAAGTCATAATTGATCTGGTGTGTCTACACCCGGTCGTCTGGTTCAGTCTAGGGTGGTTTGAATATTCATCACTTACAGTAACTTTGGTCTCATTTTCCAAGGAGCCTGCTGATCCTAGAATAACATAGGGGCACAGGCAAAACTTGGACATAATCCATGGAGAAAGTTGGACAGATGACTAAATATGAATGTTGACGAGGGTTATTGCAAGACACGCTTAATGAAGACCCCACAACTCTATTGGATTAACTGTGTTAAACAAAAGGAAAACATCTATTCATAGTAATTCTATTCCAAACCAGTTGATGGAAACACACCTAATTTGCATTTCTTTCTTTGCAACATTTCAAAGGTTTGCTTAACATTTGCTTGACAATTGAATGGAAACATAATTACAGATTTGTAGCAACTAGAACATTTTATTGATAAAATAAAGACAGTGTTTTTGATCAGACAAAGATCTGCTTTCCCAATTCTTATCAGTTTGAAAATATGTCTGTTTATAACTAAAATGGCCCACCGGTTACATTTGGACAGTAGGCTATTTGGGATTCATTATTTGTCATGTGATGTTTTTTCCAGACACCTGTCCCTCAAGACTTTCACACACAATGCAGAAGGACACCTTGTGTGGGTGAATCTCCAGTAAAAAAAACAAAAAAACATTGCAGTGACCACTTTGAAATGCAAAGATGTCAGCTCATAGAATTGTAGAAAACCTGTATATTTCTGTGGTTATTCCCAATGTGTATGGAGTGCTGAGTAAACAGCAGTAATGGCTGGTATGTCTTACTCATTTTCAGGTTTGTGTATGGAAACCAGGAGCAATAACAAAGTTAGTGACTCAAAATCCATGATTCATTTTTTTAATGGCTTCAAAACTTGAACCAAGAAAATATGTAATTGTTCAAATGAATACCAGCAAGATTACACTGACTGAAGTTTACACATAGATGACTAATGATATTTTTTCCAGCATTATGACTCATCATATTTTATGCACTATGCGACTCATCATTTCAGCTACATCAGCAGTATATTAGCATGTTTGTTCAATAGTACAAAGTTGAATGTAATTTAGTGTCCTGCAAATGCAAGTGAGATACTATATGAACTGCCAAGAAGCCTGCCTAAATAATGTATTATTCAATATTATTTTTTATATATATATATATATATAATATTCCACATCAAGAAGAAGAAAAACAAAACCAAATCTTTAAAATATTCATACCGCCTGTCCATTTGAGAAACTTCACTTCAGCCATCATGACACCTTCCCTCATGGTGATGACATCATAGGTAAATGACATCATGTGTGCTGAAAAGCGGCACATTGCTAAAAGAAGGATAACGGTGTCAGAGGCTGAGAAGTGACTTCATGGGGTGCCGTCATATTCTGAATAGTTTATGAACATCTGAGTGGATAGAGAAACTGTCTGTCCTGTGCTTTTTACAGCCAGGACGAGGAACAAACCTAATCAGGGAATACATGTAATGTATTGGAACCATATATAAAGATGGACGACGTGACAGCTCCCCAAAAGTGAAGCCAAAACATCTGGATGGCCCCCTGATGGCTGGCTGTAGCACAGGTCATAAATGACCGCCCTCTCCATCTTAGCAGGTGGCTACACATCAAATACATTTTCCCAAAGATGGTTTCTGTCATTTTTGGTAGTTGTTATTGCGCTGATTTTTGTTTAAGAGTTAATTTTTCTGATACTGACAGATTGACTCGCAATTGGTCGGGCGGGACTTCAATACTGCCCGACTGTGCAGACTCTGTCCTCAAATTACGTCACCTGCCTGGTCTCATAAAATGGCGTATGAATAGCATGCCAATTTGTTAAGTCGTTTGACGTGTTACCACTATGCTTTTTCCTTATAGTTTGGTGCGTAAAAGTGACGTCATGTGGTCCATATGTGACGGGTTGTGAATGAGAACAGGGTGTAGAATGACACTCAAAAAGCTTGAAATGCGCTACATGACAGGTGAAACATGGCAAAAAGTGGCGTGCTATTTATTCACTTTCCCATGAGTGCAAAGGGGAGACGTGTCGTCCATCTTCATATACAGTCTGGAATTTATCTCTGTGATTACAGCACCTACAGGTATATGTTACTACAAAGAGCCTGGCAAGTGTCAGGGGTCTAATCAACGTGCAATAATTTAAGTGCACAAACAGAACAGAAACAATTTTACCCTGTAAAATATGTTTAGATATTTCAATTTAATGTCTAGTACAAAACACAGAAGTCACACTGACAGACTTTTTGTCGTTTGACTTGCACATGAAGGGCAGCGTGGCCTTCCTGTGTCATTAGAATATTCAGAAATTGAAATACATATTTGAATTTTGACAAGGCTGGTGGGAGCGAGCACACATCGAGACAAGGTCAGTGACACACACAAACCCGAATGGAAAACATTTCAATTTCACACTTCATCTGTCGTAAAATATCTGTCCCTATCCCCGAGACACACACATACACACACACACAGAAAGATGTAGTCAGTCACTCACCATTGCATCGCTTTACAAATTATTTCAACTGCAATCGAATGGGATGGTGTGATGTGACACCTGAGCCAAAACTTTGCTTTCAAATACACTTTTAAGGGGAATGCCAGTGAAGGAATTCCTCGTTCCCAAAACATGATGCACATTTTATAGATTGTAGTTATGTTATAGTCATTTAGCATCAATCAAGAAATCCTTACAGAGGAGGTCAAAGGTCAGAGATCACAGTGATGTGAAGCAAGTGAAGTGAAAGCAGAAGAAATAAGAGCTAAAGAGGGAGTAGATGCAATAACGGCTGCTGAAGATGTACGTAGACTCTGATTTTGTGAGTTATTTCTGTTCATGTAAGACCTTTAGTTCAGAAATTAAAGGCTTTTTTGGATTCCCATAAAGCACTACAAAAATAAACAAATAGAAACCTGCATTTTTTTTTTGGTTGACATATTCGCACCTTTTAAAGTTAATATGGACGTGCTAGTAGATATGCAGTTGCTGCTGTCTGGTGCTGGGAAGGAAGCATACAGTGGATTTATCATGATAGAAATGACACTGATCAGTTCAACTACACAAGTCATTTGTTCTTACCCTTTAACACGACCCATACGGGCGTTTCCTAAATTAGCGGCCATGGCGGTGGCAGGAAATGCGACCCACAGGATTTTCCATCCTCATACCTATTGCGCAACAGTTGTGGTTTTAAACCCGTGGTTAATGGTGTGAAAAGGTCGCAGTTTGGAAACATTTAGGCAACAAAACTTCTCGGTTAGGGTTAGAAAAAGATTGTGGTTTGGGTTACAACCGCACATTTCCGTACACACTTCACTTCCATGACATACATGTGATGTAGTTTTGAATGTTACGTTAAGTTAAAATAACTCACATTTTACTTTTATTTTCAAACAGGTCAAAGTCCTGCGTTCCATCCCACACTGTCTCTCAGATACACAAAATATGTCACATGGCAAGCCCACAGATACGGAGAGCTATTTGAGCAGATGTAAACTTTTATATCACTACATCAAATCTCCCATTACTATTATGTTGTTTCATGGCATTTATATCAAAACATACAACACTTTTATTCTGCAGTGGAAGATGGTGACTGACAGATAAATCCAATCTGTAAACTTATTTTTAAATGGAGAAAAATAATAATAAAAAAAAAACAAAAAACAATTCCACAAAATATATTCTATAAAGCAGATACTACATTATGAGAGAAGCCTTTAATCCTGCTTGTTTGCTCTACGGGCATTCATGAATTGTGTGTTTGACCCTGAGGCTATAAAAGTCTTGACTGCGCTGTTGTATTGTATGACAGCTCGCGCTGAGAGATTGCGTTGCTGATTTAATTCGTCTGATGTTTTGATCCTGGATGAATTTAAACCGAGACCACACCAAACAGACAGCAGAGAGAGAGGATGAGAGGTGGTAATTGCTGCACTGGAAGACCCTCAGGTTGTGTTCTTAACATCCAATGAGCTACATCACAGACTTCACTTCCCCTTGTCAATTAATCTTTAAAGGAAAGAGCAAGGCCGCAAGAGGTGTTGTTGCTGCCAAGTGCAGGTCATAAAACTTTTTTCTTTTGTTATAGATCTTTTTGAAAACAAATATTAAGGAGGCCTTGAAGTTTATTTGAATTTGTCCAATATATTTTAACACCCCTTGAGATTGGGGCTATAATTCCTGTTACTGTACACTTAGGAGGTTGCAAAAACACCATTAAGTCAGCACTTTAGCCAAGAATGGCTGTGCTTTCAATACTTTTTTAATGACGTTATCTCGAGATAACAAGATAATTAACTTGTCATCACGAGATAACAATAGCAGTTTCCTCTTATTAATTATAATGTTCATCAGAGATCATAAGTCCAGACGGCCCAGATGGAGCTGACGGTGACGCACTTGGTGAAGTTAGTGGAAGGAGTGACTATGTCTGGTTTTCAAAATAAGGTTTTAACAAAGGGTAATATACAATATACATATATGGAAATAAGATGAATTGGATGATATTCACATGAAGTGTAAAACATGGTACCTGTGCCCCTTGTAAATTAAAAAGAAAATACCACTTAATTGTGAGGGAAATGTGTTTATTCTTTGATTTTTGGGTTGCTGGAAAAAATTAAATTGTTAATTCCTGACAGATACATCTGAGTATATCAGAGGACATCTCTGACTACATAGACACAATCAATTTATCAATCACATCAATTTAGACATATTCTATTTAGTTTCTATAGGATCAGCTCGATCTGGGCCGTTTGAATGCATTTAACATTTAAATGTCAGTATATAATATGGGTGCACTACAGTTGTAGTGTTGGCTGATTTGACCAGTGATGACTGGCTTGACCGCAGTGCATGACCTGATCGTTTTACTGATTACTTTTTTAATTTGTATGTTCCACATATCTGGAACAAACTCCCAGAAAACTGCAGATGTGCTGAGACTTTCAGTTCTTTTAAGTTATTATAATCCGCCCTGCTCTTGAGGTTATGTTTTTCTTTATTTCATGTATTCATTATATTCATCTTTAGTGTTTACTGTTTCATTTTGTCCCTCATTTCAGATCACTTCACTTCCTGCCTTTTTGTGTCAGTTTTGATTGTCTGCCTCACCAGGATTAGTTTCACCTGTCCTTTATTAGTCCTGCAGTCGCCTCACCTCCTGCTCACCTGTTCTCACTTCCCCAATCAGTCATCCACTACATACACCAGCCCAGTTGTTCTTTGTCGTTCATCTCGGTTGCTTCTTTGCTTCTTGGAGTTCTGTTTGCACGTTTTCTACCAGTTGTACCTGCTGACTTTTGGACTCTGGACCTGTTGGTCTTTTTGTTTATTACATCATTTTAGTGACCATTTTATTCTGCTTACGTCTTTGTTTGGGTCCTTCCCCTGCTGCCTGTTCTCCAAGTGTGACAATAAGAGGAAGCTTCTTTAATTATCTCATTATCTCGAGATAACAACATAATTAACTTGTGATCTTCTTCTGTAAACGTTATAGTAATTCCTTTATTTCAGAGTCGTTGATCTGGAGTAGAGAGCCTAAATGTGTCAGTGCCCGACTACTTATGAACTGTAAAAGTCGACATCACACATGAGCGCACACATCATAACCCCCAACACGTACAGTCTTTAAATACACAAACCACTCTAACACACTTACTGTGTAAGATGCCCCCCAGACTGTGTGTCCTGCTGCTGGTTGGACCTCCAGGCCTCATCAATATTGTAAACTGGTACTTAGCGGACAAAAGACAGCAAAGACCAGAGCAGAGGACACCTGGGGCAGAGAGAGAGAGAGACAGAGAGAGAGAGACAGAGCAGTGCAGAGGCAGGAAGAAAGTGGCAAAGATCATTTTATACATCTATCATGTCTATGCATGTGTGTCTGTTTGGGCAGATGGGTGTTTAGGTAAGTGGGTCTGCAGCTGTCTGTTTCAGTGTCATAGTGCGTATGTGTTTGTGCAACGTATTCTCATCAATGGGTTTATATGATATCTTATGAAATATGACAGCCGTTCTATTTAACCATGTGAAACGGTCACGCGATCGCTGTTTTAAACACGTGGTTAATGTTGTGCAACAAAACTACTTGGTTAGGTTCAGGCTAGTCTGGCCTACTATGTGAACTGTGCCTGGATAAAGTCTTACTTCCTGTCGCCGGGCCTGAAGTCAACAACGGTAACAGCCTCTGAGTTATCAACTCACACTCTGAAAATGACAATCAGGCAGGCCTGCTCTGTTTTTTCAGTGAATCATTGTAAAGATCTACAAAGAATAATGTTCACTGTTTCGTGGAGGTGTTACACCGAAACAGGTTCCCTCCCAACATTATTTTGCAGAGGCACTGTCGGGGTGCGGCGCCACCCAGGATGATTGTGATTGGTCTAAGCAAATACAAACAGGCCAGGGAGTTTTTTTCACTATCCAGGAGTGAAAGCGCAATGGATCCAGACTTTCCCCCAGCAGTGCTGTGGAGATATATCTGGCGACGCGTGACTACTTTCACACCATTTATTATAGCATCTAGACCTGCTTTATAACTTTTTACAGTATGGGACCTTTACGGGTAGTGTTAGATTATGGATCAGTGTGAGGGTTCAGGTCAAGCGAGCAGTGATGACAGTTAAACTTACGTTGTATGAGATACAGAAATAATCGAATCAGCTGAGGGTCCTCTGAAGGAAAGTACAGGGGTTTAAGATTTGAGGGGGAGAGTGTTTGTGAATGTTTTTAGTATGAATCCAAGCTCGTTTCTGCACTGACAGTCACATCTCCGCTCTATTTGATTCACTTTTTAATGGACATATTGCATTGACTTTTTTGTGTGAACTTTTTCCACTAGTTTTAAGCATCTGTTCTAAATGTCTGTGAACTATTTATCCTCTGTGTATTCTGCTCCGCTGTTTACATCTTTACAGGCAGTTACTGAAAGTCAACTGATTACTCTAGATACTTGTGAATAGTCCAACTTCCTCTGTGTGTCCTGCAGCAAACAGTTTCCTTCTAGACGAGTGTGTCTGTGTGTCTGTGTGTGTCTGTGTGTGTGTGTGTGTCTGTCTGTGTGTGTCTGTGTGTCTGAGCCTGCATTTCTCTGAATACTCTCTGTGACCATGAGCCGGCTGGGTTTCAAAGGCCTGTCGAGAGGTTTAAGGGTCTTGCTAATGAGCAAGTCATTTCCCTCAGATTAGCATGAATAGCCGGACTAATTTTGTGTGTGCGCGTGTCTGTTTGTGTGTATGTGTGTGACCGCTACTGTAGGTCCAGAAGTCATGTCTAGGGGTTTAAGGTTGAGCTAATCAGCAACACATTTCCCCCTACATTAGCTTCACTTGGCTGATTGGCCACGCGTTGTGTGTGTGTGTATGTGCACGCGCGTGTGTGTGTGAGTCTGAGAGAGAAAGAAAGAAACTGAATTAGCTGATCATTATCATCATGACACAATGACACAGAGGAGACTAACAATGGATTAACATTAGCTTTAATTTTTCTCATTGAATTTTGATTGAATGTAATGTATTGGTGTGTGTGTGTGTGTGTGTGTGTGAGTTTACTATACTTTTAGTGTGGGATCTTTCTCATGAATATCTCTGGGAGTATTTGACCACTGTGAATGAGCAGCACTGCTTTATGATATTAGATTTTAATGTAAGTTTTAAATCAAATACCCTAATTTTTTTTTAATATGTTGGATTTTCTGAAACAGACACTTTTTATTTTACCCATAAACAGTTTTTCAATGGATTTTTCCAATAATTTTACTGCACAGTGATAGATATCATTTCAGATAACAATGACACAAGATGATGTAGATTTGAACTATAATGCCATATTGTGCTCTCTCATGTAATGGGAAATGTAAATCTGAAAATGCAGAAATTTTTACTTTTAACTTTTAACTTTTTATTTAGTTAGTTTTGATAGATGGAAATGTTTATGGGTTTTATGTTTATGTGTTATGAATTCTCAAGTCTGTACATGAGCATGTTTTTTTATTTATATAAGGCAGGGTATCCTTATTTTATTTGATACCTTTTAACTGGAAACCCATATTTTTAGAAATCCCTTTTTGATTTAACAAAAAAAAACTGTGCAAATGTTAAATGTTGTCTAAACGCAAGTATAGCAGGACAAGAACATTGCCTAAAAACATACAGTTTGAAAACTGTAGTTTGCATAGGCAACTGTAGCATAAGCACAGCAGAAACAAATAATAAGAGTAGTAATCTGAGCATCAAGCTTTTACTGCCTGGCCGTACTTGACAGTTTTCAATTCTTGGTGCTAAGGACACATTTTGGTCGATGCCGCCCTTTTGTAAGCCAAGTTTATGTGGTCGTATTTTAACCTGCAACTCTGACACAGGAATGGCCTTCCTTTATCCAATCAGTTAATCCATTATTCTTTTCAAATTTGCTCCTGCATTTCTGTCATGTATTAATCTATGACTGATTTGCTATTTGTTTTTCCTCATGGAAGCGGTGATATTAAGCTGGCAATCTGCTGCCTATAGCTGAGTCTTTTGGTGGCTAATTGTTTATTTATGTTCTTTCATCACAACACTATTTTTCTCTGACAAACATCTGAGGAGCAATAACAGGGTTTAATGGGCCGGTGCTTAGCAGGCACACAAGAGGAAGAGACAAATTTCTCTGTCTTTCCTCTTTTTTTCCCCTTTTCTTCTTTGCATCCTGTTTCTTCTCAGCCTTTATTGTGACATTTTTGCTCATTTAATCATTCACATACGGTCATCAATCATTCTTCCATTTAATCTTCCTGTTTTTTTCTGTCCCTTTTCTCTCTCCTTTGTCACATTCTTCTTTTTTACTTTCTCTCTTAAAGAGCATTTTCTATCCCTATTACTTTTCTCTCCTTCTTGCCTTTCTTACTCCATCACTTTATCCGCCTGCCATCTCGTCTCAGACTTCATCTCCTTTCTTTCTCTTCTTTTCTCCAAAATGCAATATTTCTCTCCTTGTCATCTCTTTCTCTGTCCTGAACCCTTTTCTCTCCCCTGTATTTTCTCTCACTGTCTACCATCGATATTTTCCCACCTGTCATCCTTTTTTTTTCTCTTTTCCCCCACTCCCCGCCCCCCCGTCTCTCTCCATCTCCATCTCTCCCTTTCTGAGCAGCTCTTAACCAGTCCTTTGAGAGTGTGTGAGCTGCTCGGCCTAAATGATTTTCTATTACCGCCGCCTGTTAACAGCGCTCCATTTGATCAAGCTAATGAAATTGAAAACTTTCATCTCAGCCAAATTGATTTCAAACCTGAAACCGCACACGGCCAAAAAAAAAAGAGAGAGAGAGAAAGAGAGAATACAAGACCGTTGTGTTTGTGGAGCACAACATACACTTTAGACGCGCACAGAAATCAATTAGCCTGTATGTTGTTTTACTCTTGTCCGTGGGAGATGGAAGGAGTAAAAGGCCTCATCTTCAACTGTGTTTGTGTGTCAGTATGCAAGTGTCTGTGCATGGATTGACCAATATTGTTTGTATTTTTGTGCTAAAGGGTCCAAAGTAAGTTTGTTCTGATTTAGATAATAACATTTTGAAATACTGGATTCCTTTTGTTCATATTAACGGAAGTTATGAAGCAGCAGTTACAGGCATGCAGTGTTGTGTTTTTTTTTTTTCCTAACTCACGGACGGCAAATTTTGCCACACCGGTGACTTCAAGGACGCAGGAGGATTTTACAGTTTTTATATTTCTCCGTCATCTCCGACTTCAGCAGTGGCCATGGTGTTTGTAAAAATACAGCTGCAGGCTAACTGTTACACTGTTAAGCTAACTGTTAGCTGTGTATTAAAGAACTTTAATGTGAAATCAAAGAACAACCGATGGCACGGTCGCAGCGGGTTAGCCAGTCAAAAGGTTTTTCACTCATGCATTATGTTTGCGAGGCACGTTTCCTTAAAATTTGGAAATACACTGTTTTGACTTCATTGTCTGTAAATAGTCTCAGTAAGCAAATAGAAAATAAATGTTTTATTTATTGAGTTTCCCTGTCACATCCAGTGAATGATTTATTTATTTCTTTGGGTTTCATTGTGTTGTAGCCTGGTTTGCTATCTGTCTAGTCAGCTCTGGGCCTGTAAAGGGATATAAAAAGTGACCTTTATATTGTGCCAGGAGTCCAGTTTGTTGATTGAATCCACTGGAAGAAAAGTCAACAAAGGTAGTGAGGTGACCGATCATTTAGAATAAACCTCCGTTCGAGTTGATGTGAGGCTCATTCATAACTGAAGTTAATAACAAAATAATCACTCAAAAAAAACAAGCCAAACAAAGGAAGCTGGGTTGCTCCTGCTCTGCAGTGACCTTCACATCTGCCACCTGAAAGTGACAGTCTATAAAAGCCAGAAAAACATAGTTATGTGTGTTTGAAGATTATTGGCTGACCTGTTGCACAGTTCTTTCAAGCAGCTCACAACAAAAACATGCTCAGACTGGCTAACAGTATCTCTGCCGCAGGTTTTAAACGGAGAATACCAACTTCTGCCCTCCAATAGGTGATTTAAAGTCCCTCCATTTAAACTCATCAGGCTAAAGAATTATTTTGTCCATCAGTCCATCCTTTTACTAAACCAAAATCAGTGACTGAGTCCAGAGGAGAATATGTGATGTACTTGTCATTCCTGTTTGTGTGCAGCTGTCCTGTAACTGTTTGTGTAATGGAACTGTTTAATGGATGCAAAATTAATATCAGTGTAAACTGACAAAACCGTATTGTACCGTACCATATCGTAATCTTCTGATAATAAACGGATCAAAATTTGGTTCTTGGTGACATCTTTCATCATTAGAAAACGTTTTAAGCTTACTGAATTATCTCACCAGGAGAAAAAAATACTTTTATGCCACAATGCTGTTTACACAAGACCTGCTTCTGCAATTAGTTTCATACATACAGTGCAGAGTGTTGTTGTTAGACAAAGTTGCAGAATGTCAAACTGCAAATGAAACGGAATAAAATAGGCTAGAAATGAAAAAAGGCATGCAAAGTACACAGTGTCCCAAAGTGCAAGAGCAGAAATGTTACCCCTCAGGTCATCATCAGTGCTAAACAGAGCATCAAAAACATGCACACATTTTTTTTTTAGTTTGGATGAACATAATGAATGCATTTATTTAATATATTTGAAGGGCTTGGAATGTAGACATATTTTAAGCCAGTTTAAGAATTGGTAGGACTCTTGAGACATCCTTGCAAAACAAACAGGTGCAAAAGAAAATGAGCTGTAAATGAAATGAAACAAAAATTGCCAATATGGAGTGAAAAGGTTGTTGCTAGTGGATAGATGAAGATGTGTATGTTACTTCCCCGGATCCCTTTTTGGCTCAGATCCAATTCGGTCTTCAGTTATGTTCAGGTATGTGCATGCACAAATATTTTCATGGGTGTATGTTTATATATATTGGTGTTTTTTTAAAATTTAGTTCCTTATTTGCACTTGCATGTGTAGTTCAGGGGCCATGGGCTTTTGATCTGGACTGCTGCAAACACTTGATGGCATTAGCTACAGTCTGAGAGCGAGCGAGCGAGAGAGAATGAAAACCGTTAAGGAGAGAGTTGCAGAGGGAGACATTAAAAGGCCAGACCAGGCCACGATCTGGGCGCTGTGAAAAAATGGGATGAAGAGATGTAGAGAGTGTGTGAGAAAGAGAGAGAGATGAAAAGAGGATGAAAAAAGTAGCCGTGTGAAATGAGACTTTGGGCAGTGGCGGGAAGAGGGGAAGATTGGAAAGAGATGAGAGAGAGAGAGAGAGAGCAAAACACAGAAGGAGAAAAAAAGGTACTGAAGGAAAGAGGCAAAGAACAAATTATAGGCCAAGAGAAGGAAAAGACGGAAGGGAGAGAACAAGATGAACAGATTCAGGAAACAAAAGAATGGGAGGGACAGGTATTTGGTGAAGGAAAGAGATTTAACATTTCATCCTGTGTTGCTCTTAGCCTGTAGGCCAGCTTTACAGTGGAGGTTTCCACTATTTACAAAGCTCCCAGTGGCTTCTGGACTCCATCTACATAATGTTTAACATGCTCAACTCGGCTGCGCTCTGCCCGTCAGGAGCACGGTGTAAGGATTTTGGGCATCAATCCCTGAGGCCTGCCAGG
>JAOVVB010045370.1:0-14938 GCA_028570985.1 Heterobranchus longifilis
CAGAGCACGCTGATTTCCGTCACACGTGGCTGATGCAGAAACTTACAAATCTGTCTTTAACAGACTCTCATAAACAGAATAACTCATTTTTAAAGGGCAGTTCCAGCAACTTTGTGGCTACAGTGTAAGCTCTAAAAAGTCCTGTGCCTAGAAATTGTGTCCTTCCATTTCTCCCCACATCTTTCTTTCTATTTGAACTCGTCGGGTCCCCAGTACAGCACACACAGGGCCCCCTTTTCGTCTCCTCCCATCCCTCTCTCCTTCCTCTATCTCTCTCTCTCCCCCCTGCTAGGATCCCCACAGCTGCGCGGACCAGGTGCGTTCCGCCCCGACACACACACGCGCGCACTGACACACACATACACATATATAGGGAGACACACACACACACACACACACACACCCTTACACCCGCCAACGGACGCAGCAGGAAATGCCTAATACCAGTTTTAGAATGATGCCACTATGCCAGCTTGACAGGGAGGCTGCAGGATCTGTCACCAGAGAAGGCAACGGAGAGAGAAAGTGAGACAGACACGGAGAGCAGGATCTCGCAGCTGATTGGAGAAAACAAGTGGAAACTGAAAGAATGAAATTACTTTATGTCTGAACATTATGTTCTAGTTTTAAGTCCAGACAGTTGACAAAACTTTGAGCTCATAAACAGCATCTACACATGTGGCCTACTTCACTCTCCAATGGAGGTCCATTTCCAGCACTGGATATCAACACACTCAATCTCTCCTGGCACGGCCAAAATATATCCAACTACACCTCTCTCCAGGGATCCTCAAGTAAAAGGGACCTCTGTCAGTGTGTGTGTGTGTGTGTGTGTGTGTGCACGACTGCCAGTGTTGGGAGGGTTACTTTTAAAACGTATTCCACTACAGATTACTGAATACAAGCCAAAAAAATGTAATTTGGAACATATTCCATTAGATTACTCAAATTAAGTAACATATAAATACTTTGGATTACTTTTGGAATACTTCAAAATCATCGTGCTGAGCTCATTTGTCTGTCTCTTATATTTCCAAAAACACA
The DNA here is from genome assembly GCA_028570985.1 of Heterobranchus longifilis. Taxonomy (NCBI): domain Eukaryota; kingdom Metazoa; phylum Chordata; class Actinopteri; order Siluriformes; family Clariidae; genus Heterobranchus; species Heterobranchus longifilis. The sequence goes on from JAOVVB010045370.1 coordinate 1,045, forward strand.
TTCCTGACAGTGTCCTGGCTGCGCTTCTCCTCTCACATTGTCGTGTTGCAGGTGCTCTGTGCGCGCACAAATTGTTGTATGTTTTTAAAAAATATATATGTTTATGTGAAATGCCTCATATGAATTTTAGAGCAAATATAACAAAAACAAACTAGAAGGGCACTCAGAGAGCACAGACCTCCACCAAGGCCATGCCCTATCACACAATGTTAACGAAAGTGGAAAATATTTTGAGTATCCGCCCCGTGATTTGGATCCGCTCCAAAGTTGACTAGGTTCTTCCTCGGCCCGTGCTACACTGTTCCAACAAGTTTCATGAAAATCGGGCCAGTAGTTTCTCCGTAATCCTACTGACAAACAAAAACGTAACGTCCTTGGTGTAGGTAATAAAGTAATCCCTTCAGTACTTAAAGACAGTAACTATATTCAGAATACCACCAATTTAAACTGTAACAGAATACAGTTACGCATACTTTGTATTTTAAATACATAACCCGAATACTTGTATTCGGATTACTCTCCGACCCAGGTGACTGTGCACGCATGTGTGACTTTATATGTGGGTGGATGCACATGTGTTTTTATAAAAAAAAAAAAAAAGTACCAGTTATTTTGGTCTGTGGCTCACCACAGCTCACACTCTCCCCTGTCTTGTACTCATCTCTCACGGCCCCGAGAGAAGAAGGGGGAAAAGAGTGTGACAGACAAAGAAGCGGGTGAGCGAGAAAAAGACAGATCAGTAAAAGTAGAGGAGAAGAAGAGGAGGCTGCAGAGGAAGAAAAGGTATTTGTCATCAAAGGTGGTGGCGATATATGAGTTTCATGTAGTGAGTCAGTAGCCTTTACAGAAGGCTCCATTCATGTTTCTTCTCAAACAGATACACAAAATACACATCTCTCGAAATGAACTGTTCTCACATCTGACTCTTGGGGAAGTTCAGAAGTACTTCATTCTTTCTACAAACAGCAATACAACTGAGAAATCAAATGTAAATAGCCCTGTGACAAAATGAAAGATATATGCCAACTATTTAACCACAGCGAACAGCAAATTGAAGGACTTTTCAAGGACTTTCCAGGCCCAATTGCCTCAAAATCAAGGACCCAACACGGGATGAGACACGGATCAAAGTTAATTACTGTTACAACACTGAGAACTGAGAAACTAGCAGACTGACGCGTGAAACAATAACGCAACTGCGGGAGACGCATACAGACAGAGGAACGCCTTTTTACTAATGTTAAGTAAAACAAAATATCAAAAGAACTTCAAGTTCTATTCTTGCACAAAATATAGAAATTCAAGCACTTTCAATGACCCATGTCTATTTTGAAAAACTTTCAAGGCCTTGATTTTTTTCCCCTTAAATTCACAAACTTTCAAGGATTTCAAGTAACTAGGGGTACAACTAATAATTATTTTCACAAACAGTTGATCTGTAGATAAAATATCAGAAAATGGTCACAAAATCAGCTTCCTAAAGCCAGAGGGGACTTCTTTGAATTGCTCGTTAAAATCCCAAATATTCCGTTTACTAAATATCAGACAAAGAAAGCGGGAACTTGGTAATGTTTAGCATTGTTCTGCATTCATATGTTATCAAAATGATTAATTTCTACATCAACTAATTGGCATCCCCCCCCCCCCTCTTACAGCCCTGACAACAATGAATAGAGCAGTGGGGTTTATAAGAGAAACAATATATTTTCTAATGCCCTTCAAATGCATTTTTACATCAAACATAAACGTCCTTTTGGAACTGGGTTACTTTCAGACTCGGGAATTACCAAGGAAATGTGTGACTTTAGTCAAAAATCACTCCAAACATTTTGGAGCACGTCCTGTTCTGCAATTTGCCAAAAAAAACTCTAATTTCCTTCAATAATAGCAATCCACTTTGAAGTGGCACCACTGTAATGTAATAGTCTGTCACACAGTTTTGGTGCAGAACACGTGCTGCCCCCCCCCCCCCCCCCCATCATTACGGAGCGTGCAGCAGATGTACCAGCAGCACTCGCACAGAAGAACAATACAAAGACATCACAGTATCCCGATCCAATCTGATATCTGATATTTGGGCAACATTTGATCAGTCGACTCGCTGGCTGTGGTCTACATATTTGGATACTCTGTAACAGCTGAGCTGACTATGTTATCTTAATGACAAATGTGTGTTTAGTTTAGTTCAATTACATTTGTTGACATTATGTTGATCTGGCTGTAACGCAAAGTTTGCTGTTGGCATGTTTGCAGAAATTACATCACTGATAAAACAAATACAATTTAAACTGGCTTATATTTGTTATTGGTTAATTACATTACATGTGCAAAATGATATGCCATTAACAATCCACAACATTTTATTCTAAATGCATTTGCTCAAGATTTTGTCATATTGATATATTTCTATTATGCAACTGTTTTGTTTTTTTGAAATAGAAAGTATTTAATTTCTAGCATTTGAAATAGAAGTAAAGAAACTGAAAGCTTGATACTAATGAATGTAGTGGCTGTATCTGTGGAGGAAAAGTATGTCAGAGGTCAACGCATTCTCATAAACTGTTCGTACAATATCATACAAATGTATGCACAGCAGTTTGAAAATATCATACAAATGTATGTCCCATTTTAAATACATGTCCCGGTCACGTGATAGACATGTTATTAACGTCGCAATTAACATGAATTTGGTAGGTTTAGACAACAACAACAACAACAACACTATTAGCTTTAGGTAACAAAACGACTTGGTATGGTTAGTAAAAAAAACACTGGAATTGCAATTAAATCACATTAAAATTCCTAATTCCTACTTTTGGTTTAAATAAATGTCCCAGTCGCGTGATATACATGTCATTGACGTTACGATTAACGTTGTGAAACTGGACTAATTTGGTCGGTTTAGGATACAAATATACTTAGTTATGTTTAGGCAACAAAACGACTTGGTGTGGTTAGTAAAAAAACATGGGGATTGGCATTAAAATTCCTACTTCAGTGTTCTGCTTTAAATACATGTGACGGTCGTGTGATACACAGACTCAAACTCTGGTCTCCAGGGTGAAAGTCCTGCATGTGATCGAGCCACCCACCCAGAGCGTGTCTTTGTGTCTTTTAAAGCTGGGCTGCGTGTCACACAATTGCATGCTGTATGTATGAATTACAGTGTATCACTTTTCATAGTCAGTGTGAATGAGAGCAGCCTGCAGAGGTCAACCTGCACAGATACAAAGGTGCACCAGATGAAAAAGAACCTTTGCATTTCATTGTGATGGAAACTTAGAAAGGCCACATACACACACATAAATGCATGTGCACGCACGCGCACGCACACACACACACACACACACACACACACACACACTGCTGACACCTCAGTGTGGCCACATTCTCACCTCAAACCTTTCCATTCACAGACTGTCAGGCCAGTGTTTCCACCAGCGGATGTTTTTTGAGGCCAGTGCTTCTTTGAAAAGACACAGAGGGCCTCAGCCGGGCAGGAGAACCCTACATCAGCTATTTTAGACTGCGTCTTCAGTAGGATACCTGCAGAAGTTATAGTTTTCAAGAGCTTTCAAGCTGCACCACGGAACTCTTTTTCTTCTAAGCCTGTTTTCTGTTTGATTGTAGTTGACTGATCTGTCTTTACAGCACAAGGTTTAAAAAATGTATTCTAGTTTTCTTCAGAAATTAACAAAGTGCCAGACCACCAACATAATATGGCCCACACTTAAAAGTATAATATGTGACTCTTTCTGTGTCTAAAAATGACGAGACCTATGCTATATATTTTGTTGAATTGTGTACATTATCCCAAATGATTCCAACAATTTCCAAACCTAGAGAAATCTAAAATGTTATTCAAGGTAACAGTCGGTTACATTTGGTCGTCTGGTCATGGCGTCATATCCCCTTTGTGCATGCGTCAGCGTTGTGGTTGTCTGCCAGGAGCTGTCATAAATTGAGTTTTTATCTGGTGTAAGCCACCTTTTTTTTTTACGGTACACTTAGGTTGGCAGTTTCTAACTAAAATTAAGGATTTTAGTCATCAGACGGCAAATGTCAGTGGCGGCTCGGCTCCAGCCCCTCCACTTACGAGTCAAAGAGCATGGGGGAAACACTGAGTTTTAATGTAAAACTGCTTTATTCAGTATTTTTACCAGTTTAAATCCCCCGGCCCGTTTATTTGGAGAGGAGGAGAACTCTGCAGATAATTTGTCTACCGGTAAAAAACTCCTGAACGATGAACACTGAAGGAATCCTAACAGAGAACCTGACCGCAATGACAATGGTGGTGAAGACAATAACTCCCATGATCCCACGCTTCTTCACGATGCCACCTAACTCTGTCTCTTTGTTATTGTTTTAATTAAAAGAAAATGACATATTGTGCGTTTAAATAGGCCTATTGTTACATATAGTCATTAAAATTAGTACATCAGTAAAAAGTAAAAAAAAGAGTAAAAAGACCAGAGAATATACTACTAGGTTCCTCTTTCCTTATGTGGAAGTAAGACACTAAATCTATACACAAAAAGTGCACGCACACGCACACACACGCACACACACTCCAACAGGAAGAGTGTGGGTGTTTGGGAGCAGCTGCATGGAGGAGCATCAGACCCAGCTTCCTCCTGGTGCAGCCAGCATCTCTCCTCCCTTCTCTCTTTCTCTCTCCCCCTATTTACTCATTTCCTTCACATCTCTGAGACAGACGGAAACATACTGTATATCCAGTCACACACAGCCAATACCATCATGCACCATCTACTGCTGGCGCTTACTTGAAAACCGAATACAACAAGATCCAACCTGCACTGAAAACACACAGAAAACACATTCTGTGTTGCAATGCAAACCAATGTGTGTGTCCTGTTTCTGTCCTCTTTCCTAAGAATGGTGACACACCAGCACATCACCACCTGAAAGCCCAAATGTTACACAACACTTTCCTGTGTAGCGCTCTAATCGAGGGCTTGTTGGTAACGTTAAAACTTGACTCCACTCTCACACCTGCGGGGCGTGAGATGACTCGAGGCGCAGATAAAGCCAGAACATTAACATAAGAACGAGAAGTTTTGGAAATTTAACTGTTGCATCAGAGCCTCAGCTGTAAACTGTCAATCTTTCATTGTTGCGCAATCATCTTTGTAAGGGCTAGATTATAAAACCGATGATAAACAGGATATACTGCACCTGTCAGTGAATATGTAAATGCGACATTTGGTTGAACATAGTGCTCAGTGACTTTTCTTCTTGAAATATTTCCACTTTTTTTTTTATCAAATCATCACGCTGTTTTTGGTGAATATTATGACTTTTACCCCCTAAAACCTTCAAATTCCTCCTTTTTTCTCTCTAAAACATTCGACTTTACTCGACTTTTTTTACTTGAAATATTACAACTTTATCTTCTCTAAAATGTTCGACTATACTCAACTTTTTTTCTTGAAATATTCTGAAATAATATCAAGGCCGGTGGAATCTTCCTCTGACATGAGACTGCACAGGTGCAAGTGCCTTACCATCTTTGTGTTTCCAGTTTTATAATCTTACACCCTAATGCTATCACCCTGTCAGATTCCAGCCAGCATCCCCCCATCTCCCTGTCCTTTAAAGAGATAGTTCAGATTTTTTCAAGTGAGGTTATATGAGGTACTTATCCATAGTGTATTAGTGTATTACCTACAGTAGATGGAGGTCAGCACTTCCTGACATGGAAGCTAAGCAATGTACTGCTGTGGATGGGGTCAGAAGCTACATATATTTTATCCACCTAAAGAAAGGCCAGCAACTCCAGTGTTCTGTGAGGTAAAATTAATGTTTTTTTTCGGTGTGCCTTTTTTTAAGGTGCAAAATACATTTAGCTGCTGACCCCATCCACAGCATGTATAAGTACCTCATACAACCTCTACAGTATAGAGGAATACTTGCTGAAATGGGACAGGGTGATAGCATTAGGGTGTAATATTAGAAAACTGGAGACACAAAGATGCTAAGGCAGAAGATTCCACCGGCCTTGATTCAGATTATTTCAAGAAAGAAAGTCAAACATTATAGAGGAAATAAAGTTGTAATATAAAGAAAAAAGTGGAGTAAAGTCGAAAATTATAGAGAAAATAAAATCTTAATATTTCAAGAAATAAAGTCCCAATACTTTGAGGAAGAGTCATACTATTTCAAGAAAGATGCAGACTGCCATCTAGGTAATACACAGACCTACACAAGTACCTCATAGAACCCTGCTTCAAAAAATCCAAACTATCCCTTTAACCCCTCTCCTCAGCCCCTCTCTGTCAGCAGCACACCCCCAGTTAAGTGGTTGCTGTGCTGAAGGCACTAAGCAGTTATTTCTGTGTTTCCTGTGTGTCATGTGGTGGTAGCTCGAGCTATAGCTAGCATGGCTGACAACACACAGGCTCCCAGGTGCAGAGTGTCACTGTGGGCCGTCAGCCAGAAAGCCAGTGGGCCAGTTAGCAAGCCAACTAGGCCCTGCAGCACGTGCTGCCCTCCACCCCCACCCTTAACCCATTGCTATTCCCCGTGGAAAAGAGGAACGGGGCTTGTGACATTTTCTCTACGGGAAAGAACGCACGCCTGTGTATGTGTGAGCGTGTGTGAGCTCGCCTTTTTTTTGGGTTTTATTTTCAATGAGGGTATCGCTGTACCAAACTAACCTGTTTGAGGATACAGTGTCATCAACCTGTCCAACTGAAGACACTGGTTACATGCAAATCTGAATTTGGAATAAGCTCGTGAGTCTCCCCCAGAGTTCAGGGGTCAGGCCGCGCCGACGGGAGAAAAACCTCGAGCGAAACCGACATGCAGGGGCACCAGGGTTCGCCCTCTTCCCCCGGCTCGCCCCCAGGCTGCAGATGCACCGACCCAGACAAGGCTGCACTTCTCTGGGCAGCACAGAGAGACTGCTGTGCTCCGGTTCCTGGAGCCCTGATGCTCTGATTGAGACCCTGCGCCCATGCAGGAACCAGAGGGAGGGGAAGGGGAGATGCAAACACATCTGGCATCTGCAAAACCTTGCACGCAACTTCTCATATCAGCATGAGAGAAAATGTACAGGCCATAAGTGAGCTCTGTTTTCCGCCTCCGCTATCACACATGCAACAGAAGATACACACACCCACACACATATCCAATTGTGTGCCTTCTACCTCTACAATCTTATGTGAGGACAAGAAGTCACAACAATTCTCCAGCTGGTAGGACAGCACCAGAACACACCACTCTCTGCCATTGTTCTATTTATATAGCTCACCAAACAATGCAGTGTTTGGTGTCTAAAGAAACAAATTATTTAGCGGCACAGCAACTAAAGAGGAAATGGTATAAAACAATGCTATTTTCAATGATGTATACATGCACGGTACTTACATATACATACGGTAAGATCTATTAAAGCTGTCAAGGGGAAGATAAATGAAAAGCCGTGAAAGGAGGACACAATAGAGAGCGTATCAGAGTGCAAGAAATTTGTGTGGGTGCATGTCTCTGCAAGGTGTCTTTTTGGTGTGTTTGTTTCTTTTGCGTGGGCGCTGCCTTTTGCATTAGGCGGCAGTACAGGACGGAGTTAGAGGTAGTGGTTGGGACGTGTGTTTATATGCGTGTACATGTGTGGGTAAGAGTGCAGAGTACTTCAGATAAACAACCAGCACCTCTCTCTCCGTTTCAGCCCACTCCTCCTCAGTGCCACGCGTTTTTTTTTCTAAAACCTATTCTTTTCTTCAAATGGCTGGGCGAGGATTTCTCTTTATGAGTTTTAAAGCGTAAAGAATTTGATGAGAAGGAAAATGCATGCTTGTGAGGGTAGAATAAGATATCAAATGCATATTGCACAGTGGTGCTGGTGTGCCTGTGAGCTGCCTCCTCTCTTCAGGGTGACCGAGTATCGGCCAGTGAGAGGCATAGCGGCGAGCTGGAGCGGTATGCTCTTTGTGGCCAGCTGTGGGGCCATTAAAGGCCCATCTGCAGACAATAGGCTCTGTCTGAAGGGCACACACAGCCTGGTTCCTGTCCTGCCCTGCCTCACTGTGTTTGTGTATGGATGCGTATATGAGAGTACCATGCATTTCCATGCCCCCATTTTCATCCATTACAAAGGAATACACAGGAAACATACACTTACTCACGCAGCTACTTCTAAATGTCATTTTAATGTGTCTGCATTAAACGTGGTACATTTCCTACAGAAAATCTCCTCCTACATGTAATGGACTCATAACAGGGCTGTTGGGCGGTCGTTTTTATTTTCATGTCGTCCAATCTACTCGATTATGTTACACAAACATTTTATTGAAAATATTTAAACATTAAAAAATAGCAATGTTTCCTCTATTCTAGTCTGGCTGGTTTACCAAACAGTGTTGGGATAAAACCTTACTTCCTGTCCTCACAGGAAGTCCATGTTCCTGTTATCAAAGTCCCGTCGCTACGGGAAACAAACAACAACCGCCGAGCTATCAACCTACACACAGAAAATATAAAGTTTTGAAGATTTGGATGGTGCAATAAGGCAGGCTGCTCTCTTCTTTCAGTGAATGATTGTAAAGATCTACAAAGATTATGTTTACAACATTTTCTTGGAGGTGTTCCACCGAAATGGGTTGCCTTCCGATTGCGATTGGTTTAAGGAAATACAAACAGGCCAGGGAGGTTTTTTTTTTCACTATCCAGGAGTGAAAGCGCATTCAATCCAGACTTTCTCCCAGCAGCGCTGTGGAGAGCAGCGCTGTGCGTCTGTGCTTGGTGCCAGATCCATGGAAAAGAGACAGAACTGTGTAATTAAGGATTCAAAATTCACTTATCACTCGTGCTGAATAACGGGACTCAGCGGGTGGACATGCCGCTCCACCAGAAACGTCTCTAAATGCACAGTAGGGGGCAGATTCTAGAGATTATTTTTTATAACATCCTTGTGCTGATAGTAAGTTAGTTAAAATCGATTAGATCTGTAAAACTGAGTTTCTCCACAAAGAATCACCCAAAAGCATCACGTTAGATCTTGTGTTTACCAGAGATGTGCTGATAGAAATAAATAATTCAGCATGAAATAAGCATAAAAATGACTCATCGACTACAGAAATCTAACGAAAAACGACCGATTAGTCGACTAATCGACAAAGAGGGGGCAGCCCTATCCATCGTTGATATGCGATCCGATCGACAATCGGCACGAGCCAAACTCACAACCATAGTTTGTGATAACGCCTTCTCTGCAGTGCGGCAGAATAAAACAGAATCATGCTTCACCGAGGCGTCATCGCAGATGGCGGAAAAACTGATTTCACCGTGCAATTAAAGCTTTCATGCCATTCGGGCTTCTTCAAAGCCGAGGAAATATTTATTACATTTATTAAAAAGGTTAACTCCTCCCCCCACACTCGGCAAAACACGACGGCATGCAAAAATATAGGCGGGTTCTGGAAAACAGCTAACTGGCCCAACCACATACCGCTCAGCGTGGTTCGATCAAGCAAGCCACAGCTACACACACACACACACACACACGCACACACACACGCACGCACGCACACACACCCACACACACACACACCCACACACACACACAGCTGCTGCATGCAGACACATGCAAAAAATATCTGTCCCAATACTAAAATAGGCCCTGAGAGGTTGCACCTGCACCTGTGCCCTGGTCCACACCTACACACAGGTGTCAGGATGTGACACATACACACACAGACAGAGAAAGAAAGATAGCAGAGAGGGAGGGGGAAAACGAGAGCGGGGTGAATCACACGGCTGCTGCGGTCGACCAAAAAGCTTTTTCTAGATATCATCTCTGTATTTTGGAGTCTAGCGATGAGTGCGATTTTCATTTTTAAATAGACTTTCAGGTGTTTAATAATAATTTAAAAAAAAAAGTATTGCACATAATTCAGCGATTCCTCAGTTCTCTTTGATGTGTAATTATATAATGTATAATGGGACGTTTATACATAATTACAGGTTTGAAGGAAGTGGAGTGATTGTTTAAGCGCAGTGTGTGTATCATATTGCATACATGAGTGCGTCAAGTGGCTCATTCTGTAATCCAGAATGAGTGGTCTCTGATGTATCGGAGTCATTTATCCCTCGTTGGTTTGGTCCCTTCTCAAATGGGGCAAAAAAGGGGAGAAATAATCTAAACAGTAGCTTATCTTTAAAATATTCAAATATATATAGCTTGGTCACCAATATATATATATATATATACACACACACACACTATATAGCTGCAGGGCAGACACGTGCATGCGTGAACACACCTACACAGACATGCACATGTACGATTCATAAACAAAAGGTTGGATGAGACATTTTATTTCTCCAAAGTGAAACATTAAGAAAATAAAGACAGTGTTCAGTCTGCCATGATTGAGATAAATTTGTGCACATCAGTTATTCATAGCTAAATGAAAATAATAAAACTGCATTAAATTCAAGCTGGCATTATTATTGTGTTTGCCTTTCACTAAACTACTGATTGTATTACAATCTGCATTTAAGAAAACTGTTACTCTGACAGTAAAGTGTGAGCTCTGTCACAGTGCTCTGGATTTCAGATGGATGTAAAAAGTTTGGCTGATTTTCTTCCAATCAATCAACTTTGGAAGACAAAGTTTCACCTGGTTTCTTGGCTACAATATGTCACATTAAAGGAGATGCTGCGGCTCTGCTATGTTCTTTGAGAAACACTGCCACCTTGTGGAAGCTGAGTGTTACTGCAGTAACAACAAGACACTGCAGCAACTGCACTTCTAGTTTAATACTCTTTTCATTGATCTTATTTAGTTTTCCTTCTCATTTGTCTTTTAAATACTGTTTCAATGCATTTTATGGCTTATGTAAGTCACACACAGGCATAAATATACATATTTATATATACTTTTTATATGTGATATCTATATTTATAGCTGTGTACACACACACACACACACACACACACACATTTATATAAACTGTACATTTATACTTTTTTGTATAATGTATATTTATAGCTGTGCATAGTAGTTAAATGGTTATTCTTTAGATGTGTTTAGCTTTGTTGTCTTACAGTGCAGACTGTTGTCTTACTGTTTACAAATCTCATTGTTTATATATATATATATATATATAAATGTATATTATATTTTATTTTTGCATACACAACACATACTTGGCCAATGAAGCTGATTCTGACACTATTTTCATTCTCCGTAGCTGATAGACAGCAAAAATATATATTGAAGCTTTCATTGAAAAATTTGTATTAATATATTTTCATTGAAAAATTTGTATTAATATATTTGCAATCTGGCTAAAATGTTATATTACAAAATACTAAGACATACACTGGATGTTCATATATTTAACCAGTATATCAAATATTTTTAAAAAGTGAAGATTAAGAATGATCAAAGACGAAATAGGAGCTTAAAAAGAATCCTAATCCTTTTCTTCCTCACCACACATCTCACAGCTCATCCTTCCCGGCTCCGATGGGGCAAGAGACCCCGGTGCCTTTGAGGCCACAATAACCTTTAGGTACCTTCTTCAGGTACTGCTGGTGATAGTCCTCAGCGTAGTAAAACGTCTGCCCCTCCCGGATCTCTGTGCTGATGTGGCCGTAGCCTTTCTTATCCAGCTCCTAGAGACAAAATACAAAGTTACTGTACAGCTGCAGTCATTCAAAAAACTAAAGACAAGCAGCCAAAAAACACAATCTCAGATGACATGCAGGGTGCATTTTTTGATCATTTCACTGCGTATGATATACATGGAAATATACCATGTATATCATAGCAAATTAAATGAAAATGAGGTTAGATTTAAGAGGTGTGTTCACTTAAATTTGCACTGCAAAAAGTCAGCCCTCAAAAACATGAAAAAAAGCAATAAAAAGGGGTGAAATGCTGCTTATAATAAGCAAAATTATCTGCCAACAGAACAGGACATTTTCACTTGCCAAGATTTTTTTTTTCAAACAAGTAAAAATATCTTGTCTTAAAAAGCCCAGAGACATCTTAAAACTAGTGCAGCTAGACTAAAAACAAGTACATTTGTCAGGATAAAAAGAAAATATTTAAGAATTTTCTTCTCAATATGTAGGAACATGTGCTAAAATTTAGCAAATGCTAGTGTCATTGTCTTGAAAAAAGGCTATACGTTCAGGAATTATATTAACCAGATCAGCAGCTACACTAAAAACAAGTACATTTGTAGATAGTGTTCCCCAAATATGAAAAGTGTACTGTGGTGTAAGACTGACAATAAAACAGTGAAAAAATGTTAATAAAAATCAAGTGAAATGCTCAAACAAAAAAACTGCCACATAAAAAAACAAGCATAACAATGCCTTGATTTAAGATATTTCATCTTTCTTAGATTTCACTTTTTGCAGTGATGCAGAACTACTGGCCAACAGCGGTGCAGTTAAAGGTCAGAATGACTAAAACATCTGTGAGGAAAACATGGCCACTTGGCTGCATCTTCACAAATCAGGATTGTGTTTTCCATCACCACAGCCATGACACACATCCAGTACTACTTTCTCCGTTTTCGGCAACTTCCTCAAGACGAGCACACCTCTTTAAATGGTTGTTTTATTCTGTAGTGTATTGGATATGAACTTTCAATACCTCTCACTAATACAGTAAAGGGTTTTTTTTTTTTTGCTCCTGAGCCAGAAAGCAGGGTGATTGAGTGACAGAAGAAAGGAACATCTTTTCTTTCAGTAGTGCAGCTTGCCTCTGTGGCTCTCTCTGTGGGACAAAGCATCAAAGAGTATCCGCTCTCTTTGAGAACTCCTTAAGACACTTTCATACTTACACTTTCCTAAACACCTTGAGAAAAGGCTTCAAACACACTAAAGAAAAGCACACTCGTTCACATAGACACACACGCACGTACGCACTAAACACCTCTGACAGATATATCAAATACCTGCTGAGCAGAGTGGTTTTCTCTATCTAATAATACAAGCACTCAGTCCTCTCTAGATCAGTGCTCCTGAGAGCTACAAAACAACAAGTTCGGGTGCACTGGGAGTGTCTGAGGGCAACAAGTAGCTTGCATGTAGCGCGCTACACCACAGAACCGCGTGCAGCGCGGAGGAGCTTTGCTTTATGGGGGCGTCGATTGGCAGGGTTCAGCAGGCGCCATGAAACAGAAGCCCAACGTATCCGATCCTGCTCTTTTCAGCTTCTCTCTCTGCGTGATGCTGTCATGGTTACTGTTGGAGAATTTATGGATTCTTTATTCTTCTTAAGGTGATAAAACTTTAAAACTGCCTATTAAAGTTTGTAGTTTAGTCCCTTTATGGAGGCTGTGGTCAACTTAAGAATTCAAGGGCAGTGTGATGGATTCAAAGGACAAAAGTATCAAAAATGTGTTACTGACGCTTCTGAACAGACTGAGCAGCATCCACATGTGCATTGCTGAACTCTAATGCTCTTTTTTTTTCAAAACAGACCAATTTTTTTGCAGAAATATAGTGAAAGCTTTCAAAGCTGTCAGGCAGTGTCAAAAAAATGGGGTCAGAGGGCAAAAACGCCTCAAGCACTCGCAGAATTCATATACATTCATATATTGCACTTTCCTGTACATATTCCTTAAATCATGCAGCTTCATAAATAACGTACTGTTTACATATACCTACTGTTTTTATGTTACCTACTGTTTCTAGTTATTTGTTTATATATACTTTTGTGTTTTTGTGTTCTTGTTTATGCACCACATCACCAAGACAAATTCCTTGTGTGTAAAAAATACCTGGCTATAAACACGATTCTGATGAGAATGCTGCAAAAAATGATCCGAGGGGCAAAAATTGCCCCCAAGATATATATTTTAAAAAAAACCTATCTATCTATCTATCTATCTATCTATCTATCTATCTATA
>JAOVVB010045388.1:0-14937 GCA_028570985.1 Heterobranchus longifilis
GGGCTTGAGGCCAGATCCAGAATTTCTTAATGAGGGAGAAGAGTAGATGTGCTTCCAGCCCCTTTTCAGAGTTTTTAAACATTTTTTAAATTTAGTTTTTTACTTTTTTTTGTGGGAAAACCATGTTAAACAAAATATGAATCATAGCAGAGTATTTTTACATGTCTGAAAGAGGACGTTAACTAAATGATCTGAATATTTCCTCCACCACTGTTTGCACCCAGTGTAAGTAATGTGCAGCGTGGTCTGCTCTGAGGAGGGTCACAGTTTCAATTCAATCGAATCCTACAGAACCTAGTTCATCATCTGGGCAATAATGGCAGATTTCTCACCTCCAGTCAACTGTGCTCGTAAAGCTTGTTAATCTTAGTGTCAGTCAGTGTCATGGAGACAGAAATGCCTAATTACCTTTGCATGATTGGCTACTGAGCAGAATAGGAAATCCACCCTAATGATATATGTCATCTGGTAGGCATTTCAATCGCTGACCTCCGCCGGCTACCTCAGTAAGTCAAGAAACAAATGATCAAATCTCCTCAAGTCGATTATGGTTTGGGTCTGTCGGCATAAAATGGAAAGCTTCAGAATACAACTAGGACAATTATAGGAGACAATGAAAAAAAAATGTTGATACATAATTTGTAACAATTTGAGCCAGTGTGTTTTAGGATTTTATAGGATCAAACTTCCAATGAGTTTTTTTTTAACATAGCAGTTTATCTCAGCATATATCCAAAGACTTGTTTTCATCTGCTCCCGTGTCATTGCAAAGCAGAACTCTATTTCAACATCTATTCACTTTTTTTTTTTAAATAAGCCATTTAAAATATTTTGTATTGGCTGCTTGTAACCACAGTTTCTAACCATCTGTTTATATTCTTGTCATCTAAAGGCAGATAAATGTGTGCCTCACTCCTTTAACCCGTGCCAGTTTGAATATGCATTCATTTGCATCAAATATAAATCTTTATTGCAGTTCAAGCTGCTGCAAATGAAATGTTCTGAAGCAAGCACCCACACAAACTCCTACATCAAATCATATTGTTGTTATTTTGTAGCCAGAATTGAGCTGGACCATATACCCTTTGTGACTCCTTTTATATTAACAGGCTAGATGAGGGACAAAGGCTGTGTATTATATTGGCATGGGGGCCAAAGTTCCTGACATGGCAATTTGCTGTCTTTTCTTTTGGGTGAGTGGTGACAATAGGCTGCTGTAGGCTCATTCGGATCCCCGTGTATTGCAGTGTGAAAGCGGCTTGGCTTTTTGCCCCTAGGGTCAGTGCGGGGATCTCAAACACCACGACTGATGAGCACTAATCTGGCCTCCTCGGTAAACACAAGCCTTTCTCTGTAACCTTCAAGCCGTGAAACACAATTTACAGAGGTGGCAGGGGGTCGAGGGGACCATGATGTCAACAAGCACATGGGGGAGGGGGTTCAGAGTGTACACAACACACAGTCAGAGCATTTACATGCACTGTCCCAATCTGATGATTCCCTGCTTTCATCAGTAACCCGATTTAAAGAAAAAATATCAATGTAATTGACAAACCTTTTTTTCCCCTATCTTTCTGGTCAGAGTATTAGGGAGTAACTTGGATACACCATATATAGATTATTGTTGGGGAAACCTCCATTTTTGGCCATAAACTCTTTCACATTTCAATGTAAAAGATCCTAGATACAGAACGTGCTGACAACCCCGTCGACAACGGGTCCACTCGAAAAGGTGGTCTCGAGTACGGTTCATGTATACTCGGGTATAATTTGTATCAGGTGTTAATGAAACATGGAAGTGGACTGCTATTCAACGCGTGTAGCAATCAGCGAGTAGAGTTGCAAAGGCATTTGTCAATGCCGCCCGTCTCGTCTCTGAAATGTGCGTAGGTGTGCAGCATGTGCCGATCTCGTCCTCTGTAGTGCACGGCCGTGAGTGATAAAGTAGGAAGGCAGTCGAGAGGGTCGTTCTTGACATCGTCTCCAAAATATAAACCATAGTAGGCATAATGCGAATGTTGTCTACTTGTATGAGCTTGGCACACTTTTCTAATGCTGCATAGATGAGCTCTGCTCGAGTACGGAACAACATGTGAAAGCTGAGTGGTGGGGGAGTGGAGCCGCGGGGGGGCAGGCAATTCTACCGACTCTGAAACCGCCAATATTCTCTCCCTCCACATATGCAAATGAGGGTGGACAAAACTTTAAAAACACTTTGAAAAAATTTTACAGTAAAATGCAGTTCCGTACAGCCCGATTGTATTATAAGTTTCCAAATGTTGCACTTATTGCAGGTCTTTATATATAGATTGTATCCATGTGTATTGTGAGTGGGTTTTGCCAGTGTAGAGTAACATAACAAATGAATATAGAATCAGAAAGAGATGAACCAAATAGTGTCACTTTAATTATGAATACGTAATGTTTGTACATGTTCTGTAATGAATCTCTATGAATATAATCTAAGTTATATTTTTTCTCTGTTAATTAGCGTAATAGATATGGCCTTTATAAATATGTATAATTTAAATTCAATCTATTGTGTTTGGAAAAGCACAAATTAAAGATAAAAATGGTCATGTTCTAAGTTTTACAACAGTAATGCCAACAGATAATCTTCAACTGTCTGTTTTGTCTTTTTTTTTTTTTTTTACTAACATTTTGGTAAGGGATTTGTGTTAACTCCTTATTTGATATTCATGGAAATGCCTGCACAAGCACATATATCTGTTAGGAGCTGCACTCCCCTCATGCAGCTAATACTGAAGTTGATTAAAGAATTTAAATGGTCCATTTAACCCCTAACGCAGACGAGGCCTACCTGTGTGATAGTACCATTACTTTGCAGTAATTCCTGCAGGCAGCAGATCGAATTGATCCCCTCTCAGCCATCAGGAAGTTTTAGTGCTGCTATGTGTGCGCTCAAAGCCCAGTTTAATAAAGCCAGCCGGTCACGAGCCGTTAAAGCAGAGAAGAACAATAAATAAACAGACCTGCTCTACTCCTTCCTCCTTCCTCCCACCTCCTTCTCCACCAGTCCTCCGTCCAACCACACGGTGGATGTGCTGCATGCAGAGCGTCCAGCATCTCGTCATGCCTGGCTTCCAGCCGGAGGCTGAACCCCCTAAATGCTAGCATTCGGATAACACGGCAGCGTGCTCACCCTTTAAGAGGACTTGATTGTCTTCCTTGTGAAACAGATACACATCATATTATAATAAAAACATTTTTTTAAATCTAAAATGACATGCTGCATAGTACATCAATGTTTTTATTATTATGCATAAGCAGGGTGGTAGGGATGTTTTATGAGTGCCGCCACAACACAGGCCATCAGCGAGGCAGATTGATGTTGAGGGGCCTGACCAATGGAGATAGAGTTTATCTGCTGCAGGCTGGGGTATGAAATCTAATCACACGAGTGCCAGGTGAGGAAGTGCAGCCACAGATGAGCCACTAACGCACACCATCACACTTGTATTCAACAAATGGCGAGGAATTTCTCTCTGCAGGGTTGAGACAGGCGATAAGACAGCCTCAGACAAGAACTCTCTCGCTCCATAGATCTGTCTTTCAGGGAGAGCAAAGAGAAATAGAATGAAAGGAGATGGTGAGAGAAAGCATTAGAGAGAGAGAGAAGGTTAGGTGTGGAAAATGTGAACGAATTATGTGAAAAAGGAGCACTTAAAATACTCTGAGCAGCCCAAAATAATGAATCTTCTTGGCCTATTTTTTTTTTGCATTGTTGATTCTCCACACTGTGATTGGAATTCTGAACTGATGATCTGTTTTGCTCTCGGCGGTGGTCAGCAAGTGTCATCCAAAATCACAATGCTATGCAAGATAAATGAGAGTTACTACAAAACACTTTTCGTTGTTGAATAATGGATTTTTGTTTTGCATAGTACAGTCTCCCAACACACACAAAGCCCCCTATACATATGTGTTAACCCAAAGTTCACCCCCAGCTCTGCACCACTGCAGCTGGCAGGGCTTCAGTCCTGTGCACTTCAGCTGTATTGACAGATACTACAAATGAGACTTTAGTGCTCTTCAATCTCTCAAGTACTAGCTAGTCCAGCCTACTCTCATATTATTTGAATCAAACAATGGGAAAGATCTCTCTATTTTTACCTGCATGCAGTGCTACATTTTTATTTCTGAGACACCAACGTGTCTCACACACACTTAGTGCATAAGCCTTAGCTTACCCTAAGCTTACATCAGGCTAAATTAAGTGTTTGATATAAGGTGATGGGTAACTGACCAGTAGATACATGAGTGCGTGAACATGAGCTCATGCAGGTAGTTCTGTGGTTGATGATCTTTTCAGACAGGGACAAGTAACAAAAACAAAGAGATTGACTGCCGTCCTTGTTGCTACTCAGTCCCACTGTTGACCTGTGCAGTGTGTGTAGACCACCAAGTGTTTCCTCTGGTACACACACAGCCGCCAGCTGCTTTAGCTTCACCGGGAGGCCGTATTGCGCACAGAGGTTCACGAGATACCCTGAAGAGCCTACCGCTCTCTGCACAGGAGCCCTGACCAACCAATAGGAAACGCAGTGCAGTGTCAAGGACATGATCCCTTGCTGGCTTCCCACCCACAAATACTGCCAACTGTGTTTGACAGAGCACCCAGTCAAGCCAGAGGCAACAAACATGTTTCAGCCCGTTGATTCCCCTCTCAAACCTTTCTGTTTCTTGAAACTTTGTTTTTCTCGAGCATACCACTTCATCACTACATCCTGAAGCCCCTCCCTTATAAGCTTGACAGTAAATATAGCACTGGAAGCACAACAGTCATGTTCTCTCATGGATGGTGGAAACAAGCGCTGTTGCTCATTATGTGCTTGACAAGTTCATTTAACACAGGACTGCCAGTGTTGCGTTCTTTCAGTCAGTCAGTAACCCATACTGCCTTAACAGTCAAAACAATGAGATCTTTGAACTATCTGTTTTAACCAGTTTTATAGTTTAAAGAAGTCTTTGGTCATGAATATATTCTTACTGAAGATGGTTTGATGATGCACAGGCTGTTTTTCTTATGTGCAGCCTCTCAATAAGCATCGTTATTGTATCCCCAATCACAACAAAAAGAACACATTGTATTGGTACAGTAAATCACTGTCACATAGCCCTCTATAATTTGATTGTAACAAGGAGTTAGCTCATTATTCTGAATTGTAAATGTGCCTGGAGATTAGAAGATTACAAATAACAAGATATACAGTAAACCAGCATCTCCTTATTAGACACATATTATCTGCTATCTTTTGAAACATCCTCTTTATTATGATGTTACAACACCAATATGTAGAGGGACATGGAGTAGCCATTATCAAACATACATCCATTCACTAAGCACATTTCTTACTGAGGTTCCTGTTCCTATATCACACGTTTTCAGTCTGATCCTGTGAATATTATAGTAGGAGTATTTATACCGCACAGCTATTGAAATACTGGAAAGCACTTAACATGAAACTGCGTGAGCAAATGAATGGACAAGGACAGTGGTTTTCAAAATGTAAACTTTGTACCGGATGATGAAAAGCTGCCTACCAGGCTGCAGAGATATTGCGTAATAAATTCAGTCTACTCAGTTAATGACAGGGTAATCATTTTAACAGGACTTTCAGACAGAGCAGGGAGAGAGAGAGAGGTACAAAGGTGTGAGAGATGATCAGCACACGGTAGAAATCGGCTCTACAAAGCCACCATTTCAATTTCTCCCTGAATTTTCAACCTGTAGTTGCCATAGGAATTCTTGTGCTTTTTAACCTTGATGAAATTCTAAATTAGGAATACATCTAAAAAAGGAATTATTTAGTTCAGTGTCGAAAAGTTGAAGCTAAAATTGGGATTTCAGTGCAGTATCCAATGTTGTGATGTTTCCTGTTGTATGTGCAGTCCTCTGTCTCCTGTCTCACCTTCTGCTCAGCAGAATGTTATGCACACAGTTGTAAATCTCTAAGAGACAAAAAAGGTTTAGGGCCCTTAGTCTCTCTATTTGTCAGGACGTGTCAGTATGCCATGCTGTGTATTAGCATAGCATACTGACATGTGACAATCCCCCTTGTCCTGTGTTACTGTAGATAGAGTGTTAGAGGTCGTGAGAATGACGATGACCTCTTCACCTGGTCAGAGACAGCCGTCAGATCTGTCCAGGGAAGGCCTGCTGGACACGTCTCTATCTCCTCTGCCCGTCCAGCATTCCTGCCCTTCACCACCCGTCCACACATCCTCCGGGCTCCCGCTGAACTGACGACCCCAGAGCTCGGGTGTGCTATGCCATCCATTTGCCAACAGGGAGATTGTTTTTCAACCCTTGAAATTTTAGCCTGGAAGATCAATGTTGCAGCTGGCCTGAAAGATCCCAGTTCAGGGCACAGGGGGCCAGAACGGGGGTGAGGTCAGGGTCTTCTCCAAGGCTCCCTGTGGTGTGTTTAGGGAAAGATAGGACACTCTACAATCACTCTTTTCACTGACAGCCAGGGTTTAGTCTTTAACCAGAGGCTGATAAGGCCGGTTGATATTTTTAGATCCTTCTAGCTATCAGCTGTTAGCTATAAACGTTGTCTTTGACCAGTAATATAAAGATTGTCTTTACTGTGCTTAGGCTGGGTAATTCCCAAACACTGTGACATTACCCTCCCTTTCTCATTAACTAATCCTCGTCAGAGGAGATGAAATTGGAGAATCTGTTTTTGCTAGGCCATCATACATGGCCACCCCACACCCATCCCCCACATGTGCTCTTATACACACACACACACACACACACATTTTCTGCCTTTATAAAACTGGACCGAAGCAGAGCGATTTCATGCTTTCAGCTTAGTAATGGCATTATGCAAAATACGATTACCCTGGAAATAGGGTTTGGAACAGAACTCTGTACTTTTAAGGGTACCGACCAGTACGTTGGTACTACCGAGTGCCGATTCACATTAAACGGTGCCACATTTCAGTACCTGAGAGCACGTGAGCACAAGCTTCTCTGTCATCTCCTCCTCCCTCCTTCAGACACAAACAGCGGACAGCAGCAGAGCGAGAGAATACAGAAACTGCAGCCTCTGCAGCTTGTTTAGTCACAGAGTCAGCTGAAAGCAGTCACAAGTGTAGTTACACTTTTCAAAACTCCTCGCAGACAATGCTGGCTGCAATATAATATAATAATGATGAGCTGAATGACGCAAGTGTTAAGTTTCACTTTCACTTTCCTCCGAGACTAACACTGAATGAATATTAAGTTATCACAAGTTGTTAAATATATTACATTTTGTTGAATACATGCTTTGAAACAGATGTTTTTAACGTGAATTGGATCTGCTCTCAGCTGCTGTTTATCTCCTTGATTCCGCAGCAGTGTTATTTAATAAAGGATCAATACAGTTAACGTTAATTACATCAATTTAATGTTTTAATTGGACATTTTTGGGAAGCGGGCAGCACAGAGGGGCACTTCTTCCTCACGTCTGAACCCTGCGGCTGCCAAAATGGGCCGTGCAGCAAAAACTCCACCGGAGCGCATCCATCCGTAGTGCGTTCACGGTGTATCCGGTAACACCGGTGTTGTCACAGATTTATTAACCGGTGGAAAAAATTCCCCACTATGGCATCCCTAGAACCAGGTCTAAGGGCTCATTTTAAAAGGGGGGATCTGTGGAGTTGTACAAAACAACACAAACAGCCATGTCTTCCTCACTCTCTGCTTTAAGAGGCATTTAGGAGGGAGACATTTCAGCTGGAATGATGGTGAGCAAAGGTTTCTTGTAACTAATGGTCATTGTTAGTTTTGTTTAAGAAGCACACTAGACTGGAACATCTCGAGCTCCCATACAACATTTCCCTTTCTTCTTTCACTCCCTTCCCTTCTCTCAGCCTCACACACTTGGTGTGTAAAGGTGCTGTTGAGATTTTGGTGAGTATGGCATAATGGAAGGTCTTTGTTTGCTCAGGTGCCGGTCCTTCACAATGGGAGGATAATGGAGGAACACTTTAGAGACAGATGCTTCCTCTTCATCACACTCCTCAGCGTGACCCTCTTAGGAAGGAAAGAGAGGGAAACTGCACAAGATCACTTGCTAGGCTGTCCTCAATACCTTTGCACTAAAATTAGCTGTTTACATGGGGGAACTTTAATCTGACATAGTTGTTTACATTTTCTGAAGGATCCGAGGACCTGAAAGTGGTATAACGCGGCCTGTTGCTCCCGTCGACCGCACTCATTTGCATGAATCAATCAACCTTTGTTTGGCACAGTAAATGAAAGGTATCCCCACAGCTCGGTGAATGTTCAATAACATAAGCATAAACACAAACATTATTAGAACTTGACAGCATCAAAAAAGAGGCATATTTTTAGGTTGCAGCATGGCACACTTTTCAAGAAGTGTTTATTAGTTATGGGTCACCTTGAAGGCAGAAGAGTGGATGGAGGGCAATCAATAGTTAAGCCAATAAGGAAGCAAGAGGCTAAGGTTAAGAGGGTAATCCTTGATGGTAAAGCAGAAAATCTATAAAATAAATGATTTTTCCACTCCTGCAGGGTGGAGGAAGCTATTTATTGGAACAAGTTCCAGCACACACACTGGGTTGCACAAATGTGAAAAAGAAACAGTAGACAAAACCTATGCAGTTCAACCTGAAAACATGGCAATTTGCTGGGAGCAATACAAAAAACATTACACCATGTCTTTCTAAATCCTTCACGACACTTTCAACAATAACAATGTGTCAAAAGACAATGTAAAAACAATGTGACAATTAAAAAAAAAAAGGTTGCTCGTAGTGGTGAACCTACAGAGAATTATCACTTGAATCTGCAGCTCCCCTCGGCTTTACCGAGCTTTATAACGAGTTTCAGCTCATTGTGTAGCTGTTCGGCCCGCAACCTAACTGTTTTGGTTTACCCTCACTGCTCTCATAACGTCGTTTCCAGCTGCAGCAGGCAGCTATTTTCAGAGAAAAAGCTCTAAAAACCAACTGTACCCTGTACACCAAAGGGACAGACACAGTTAGCGACGAGCTCGTGAACATAGTGGAACATTTAGCAGATAAAGAGCAAGATGTTTCCCTCAGAGACCAAAAAACAGCTAAAGTGGAGAATATTGGACTTAGACTCATCAGGTAACCAGAAACATGACTCCAAATGAATGAGAATGTTGCTCCGTAACTGCTGAATGTGTAAATAAGCAACTGTTTGCTAACAAGTCTGCCATCAACTTAAAACTCAGAGAAATGTAATTATGCATCTCTTCTGCTGCTGGAAGTTACTGTCCTGGCTGGTAACTACTGTGATGTGCAATTTACTTCTATGTGCATGGCTTAAAGTTCTCAGGCACCATGCCTGATTTCAGGCATAGAACAGTTTTAAATTCATATAATACTTAATTTAATTCATTTTACACATTTCCTCTGCTGCCTGCCATGCTAGAAAATGTGCTTTCCAGTCTTATGAGCACTCGCTTTTATGAGCTTACTATTAATGCTAGCATGATGTTTTACTGAAAATAAGCAGTATCCAGCTTAACATATTTAGCTCAGTGATGATGTGTGTTACACGAAACAGTATTAAATGCCAACAGTAAAGTGTTTTCTTTTTTTTCCTTCCATGGATGTTGTTATACTGAGTTTTTAATTGAGCAGCAGGGATGAGTCCCTAATGGTTTTTTCAGCAGCATACGTTAAGTGTCTCAGCATTTGAAGTCTGACCTGTCAGTGAAAGCAACAGGGCAACATTTTCCTCAGTAAATAATTAACATCGCCATTCTCCCTTTTCACTGTGCTTGATGCATATTGATACAGGCAATTTGTTCCCTCATCTAAGCACTCAGGTTTCTTCTGTTAGAGGAACACATGGCATACCAAATGCTTAATGGCCACAGCAACAGTTTATTGGAGAAGCTATACAGAATCCGTTTTTTCCTTGTTTTCTAATAAGACACTTTTACAAACGGTCTGTGACAAACGGATATTGCAGCCATCGTAACTCTTGTCTAGAAATAGCATTTTTTTTTTCGCTGTATCCGGACTCGCTTTTTACTAACAGTTGGGATGTGGATTGACCACAGGATGACTAAAAAATGTGAATGCAGAGAGACATCATGAGTCACAGCAGCGCATGGCTGGTTGAATAATCAAAACACTACACAGAATGCCATATCTGGACATATCGACACAGGCACACCAGAAACTCGGTGGAGGTCCTGGACGTCACAAATGATTCATTTCCTTTGATAAGGATGTGTACATTGTGATCTACAACATTATTTTTTTCATCTTATCCTGTCAAAATCCTACAATGGCACTCAAAGAGAATTACTGGTGCCAGCAACATATCCTGTCGCTGAAATAAATCATCAGATACTACCAGCATGCTGGCATCGATTTCAGTGCTCTGGATAGTAATTAACAACTCTGAAATTACAACTGTAGCACAAAAGAACCGCAGCTTTTTTTCTGTCTTCTGGAGGATGGCACGTGCTAGACAAGCTGTGTCTCTCTGTCGTTTAAAAAAAACAAAAAAAAAACTGCTGTCTTTCTGGCCAGGCGCATGTGTTTTCCATTTTACTTCTAGAGAAGTGTTTTGTTCTGCAGGCTGAGTGACCAGTCTGCAGCTGACTGTCAGCTCGTGTCAGTCGCAGCATCAGTGAGTGGCTGGGTGTCTTTTCGTGCTCCAGTCAGCTCACTGCCTGATGGTTGCTTCCACTCCACGAAGCCTAAGCTCTCAAACATCCCATTAGTACCTGCTAAGTCAACCCGAAACTTTTTGAGGCCGGTCTGACTTTGTGCATGTAATTATTCTCTCTCTTGCTGTTTAAACCCAAAGACCTCTTATTCCCTGTTAAGGCAATTGGCTAGGTCATCGAAGATTACTGACTTAACTTTCTTTCTCATTCATTAGCAAAGTCATTCAGATGAAACAATGCCTTAGACTTAAGGCCAGCACTGCTTCCGATTTTGTTTTCCTGGTCACTCCATATATAAAAATTAGATTCAGTGTTTGATGTATTCCCTATATTCTCTACGGTAGGCTACTTTACAGTGCGTGTCTGTTTGAATATAAACACTGTGAGGTATTCAACAGGATGCCTATGTTGTGTAGACTTGTTCACTGTTATCTTTTAGTTGTATAGCTCCTTTGCAACACCGTAGTGGAACATCTTCCTCTCTGCAGCCCCGAGGGATTTGCACCTGTCAAATCAGCCTCTCCATCAATTGAAAAAATGATAAAATATGCCTCTTTGGCACCTCACAATGCTGTGGTAGTAGAGATTTATACTGCATAGGAAATGTAGGATCTGAAGTAAGGCTTTATTGTCATGCTTTAGCTATTCAGTTACATGAAATGTTAACTTAGTATTTGATGAAAACCCAGTTTGTGAGGTAACCTGCAATCATTAAATAATAGACAGGTAGTTAATTGTTGTCCAAACAGCATTGTTTAATTGCTAAAACAATCATTAAATTAAATTCAGAATTAGATTCAAATGTTGCTGGAGGATTTAATTCACAAGTGTGGCCACTCTGGCGTACTATGTTACATGCATTATCTTTGCTAAGCAGGTAGACTGCTCAGTCATGGCTAATTTTTCTCTAATTTTAATCTTATTGAGAAGAAAAGCTTACCAGATGCTACGAGTCTTTTGAAACATGATTTGAAATGATGCTAAATGACCTCATGGGCTGATGTGTCCAGGGGTTAAGCAGGGTTGTCCTGATCAACCTCTGACACCGGGGTCATTCATAAGGTTGTGCTCCAGGCACGGCTCCATTGATAAGGGTCACTGAAAGGGTCATCCTCTCTCCCTCTTTAGTTCTATCCAATTAGAGCATCGGCTGCTGAATCAGTGCCTGGTGTTCATTGGAACATTAATTGTGCTCATTGATTGGCATGTAGATCAACTAAGTGTCCACTGAGTGCCACACAATGACACAGTTGTTTTCTCATCTTGACCAACAGTCATTCTGTTGTCAGCTCTGTTGTAAAGGCTTGCAACACGGGTACTCGAAAAAAAAAGTGCACTCTAAATCAGGTGGGCGTCACAGACGGCAAAATATGAGTACACTCAGCTTTTCTGTGTGCCTTTAGCCCACTATTAGATCCCATATCCTGGCTGTTATACTTTCTTCAGTGCAGGTGAGGGGTTGTCTGCCATCAATTCGAAGTGATTTCCAATCATCTACTCAATTTACAGGCCATGGGAGAGGCACAACCTGCTATTTTTACCTTTCACTAGAGCACATATTGACACTTTTTCTAAAACAAAACAAAAACAAAATCATGAAGAAAATAGTATTTTTGTTAGCACTTTGGTCAATGATTTCTGAAAAACAACAATGCAAGAATAATGACTGATTTAAGGATGTCTATGTATTATATTTGATACCACTGAATTTGGAACCTGATCAACAGTATATTTTGTACCCACCGAATGACAACACCACAACGGTTATTAGAACCCAGCTGCAACGCTACGCAAACGATAATAATCTAAGAAATAATTCATTATACATGAAGATGTGATTTGCCTTATAAGTAACGAGATGTAACCCTAACCCAAACCCTGTCTTTTAACCTAACCCTCACCATAACCCTTCACAGCTAGCTGCTGAATGAATGACTACAATCTCACTAAAATCTGAGCTGTTAAGCTTTTACATGCTAACTATAAAACAACTTGATTAAATAACTATAAAGTGCAAGGCTTAGTGGTTATAGCATGACATTACAAAGGACGTGACTGGTGTATCTCCTTGTTGTCGTTGTTGTTGTTGTTGTTGTTGTTGTTGTTGTTGTTGTTGTTGTTTGGCTTGAAATGGGAAAAGTGACTTTTAGGTGTTCTGCTCCTGTGGCTTGGAATTTGTTGCAGGCTGATGTGGGTCTATAGGGGAGCTGGTTTCTCTCTGTGTTTTTAAAAATAGATTGAAGGAATTGGAGGAAGTTAGTGTCAATTGTAGATGTTTTGACTGAGATATGTTTGCCCCTATGTGATCCAGTGATGTCCTGAGTGTTCTTCTTAGTATACTCAATGCTGTAAACTGAAATGTTATTGTCTGTATATTAATATTCATATTAATAATATTATTACATGTTGCATGTCAGTGACTTTGTCTAATGTGCTGCTAGTGTCTTGGCCAGGACACTCTTGCAAATGATATTCGTTATCTCAATGCGTTTTTATTCCTGGTTAAATAAATTCTAAATAAATACATATAAAAGAATGTTCATGCAGATGGGATTCAGCTTGTTTTGCCTCACACTTGTCAAGCTTATTAAAATGCACAATTATCATGTATTATAGAGTAGCCTATGCACCCAAGCTTTTAAATGCAACTTCACAAAGACTGTTCTGTTTCAGAACTGGGACAACACCCCCACCCGTTTGAAAATCTAATTAAACTAAACTAGTTTTTATCTGTTCTAAATGACTTCAGAGAACCCATTCATTACGCCTGCCCTCCAGTCCTGTCACAAATATACTCCAATATTACATTTATTTAATAAATAGGTTACTAAATTTCTTTTTCCCTTTTTTTCTTTTTTGTTGTCTACTCTTGTGTATGCTTTATCGCACTGAATAACATATTTCAGCCCTTATAAGCACATGGGAAGAGGAGACTCACCCTTTTTTTTTTTATTAAACCTTTTAATCTGTAGCTTGTTGTGAGGCCACCAATCCAATAACACATTTCACCTTAACCACCAGATATGATGAAAGTATAACCAAGTGATCAATGAAGGATTTACACTTCGCCTCCCATTTCTTTTCCGCTGCACTGCAACCATAGCAACAGGACCAGGAGAAATCTACTATTTAGTGAAACGACACAAGAATCATCCTCGGATTTGATCATCTGCTTTGCTCCATTCCTCCATTTCCCCTCTGCCGAGCCTCAGCAGAAATGATCTTAGAGACAGATAAGAGAAAAAGAGAAATGAATCGCTTGCCTCATACCTGGTTTTAGTAAATGCAATGTGAATGGAAATAGGAATGATTACGTGATGTCTGCAGAGATGGAGGAAGAATATGCACATCATTTCAGGATAAAAAAAAAAGTATTACAGTGGTGTTCAGTGGCAGGTGTTTTAACTTTGCTCTGATGCTATGCAAATTACTTGAGTGGCAGACACCCATAACCTGAATGTGATTTTCATGAGAAGCTAGATTTCCCAAAGAACATAAAGCTTAACATTAAATGAGCATACTTGAAATATCAACATTGTTTTGTTTTGAAGAGCCAAAAGCCAGATTTTAGCATTTGTTGGTCAGACTCCTCACTCCTCTGCTGCACCACAGTGTGGCAATAGTCAGTTTCTATAAAACTGCTCTGCTCTGTATGGAGCAGTGTACAGTTAAGTCAAGCATGTAAACGTTGTATCATAATGACACACATTATAAATACTAATGTGATCATCAGTGATGCCAAATGTTGGAGAATAATTGTTCTGTACTGACTGTACTGGAAGGCTTGGTAGTTAAATACTGTCTATATGTAATCACTTAACAACAATGGTTCTTAAGATGTATGGAATATTGACTGGCTGTATGGCTAACAAGTCAGTTACTAACTTCACCAAATGAGCTGAATAACCTGATCTATGTACTGTACATTTAGCAAAACAATGTATCAGTTATGGAGTTGGCATCAGCTTCAAATAAAGTGCTTTGTGTTTATATGCAACATGTCCTCCAAACCATACGACCACATACATTGTTTGTTCCTCTAATACGACCCATACACAAATTTCCTAAATTAGCGACCCTAACAGTGGCATGAAATATGACCCATAGGAGTGTTTTTCCATCCTCATACCACATAACAGTCACTGTACTAAACATGTTGTTAAACATGGTTTAGGCAACAAAACTACTTGGTTAGAAAAAGATCAAAGTCCTGTGTTTATATGACCCATCCACCACCCCT